>VYZT01021898.1:0-24522 GCA_013400735.1 Pomatostomus ruficeps
TCCTCTCATTCTTTCACTTGAGAATCATGTTTTGTGTTTAAAAAATGCCATTCGTGTAAAGTCACTGGGCAAGGAAGCAAGGAAATAAATCCATAAACACTCAGCCGGACACTGCCCTCGATGTCCACACCTTGGAGCTCATATTTCATGGGGCAGAGGGAACAGGGCTGAAATAAAACACACCCTGGCTGCAGGAAGACCTGAACCCTATGAGGGGACAGGGAGCAAAGACTGGGGCGCTTCAGCTTGGTGTTCGAGCAGGGTCTGCTCCAGCAGCCATTTGTTTGATTTGGTGATTTTAAATACACTCAGGGTGTCCCTTGTGCAAGGTGAGGGATGCAAGCACCAGCCCAGGNGAGAATCCTGAGGGAGCTGGGCAAGGGGCTCAGCCTGGAGCAGAGGAGGCTCAGGGGGCCCTTCTGGCTCTGCACAACTCCCTGCCAGGAGGGGGCAGCCGGGGGGGTCGGGCTCTGCTCCCAGGGCACAGGGACAGGAGCACAGGGAACGGCCTCAGGCTGGGCCAGGGGAGGCTCAGCTTGGACAGCAGCAGGAATTTCTGCCTGGAAAGGGCGCTCAGGCCTTGGCAGGGGCTGCCCAGGGAGCTTTGGAGTCCCCATCCCTGCAGGTGTCCCAGGAAGGCCTGGACGGGGCACTCAGAGCTCTGGGCTGGGGACAAGGTGGGGATCAATGTTTGGATGTGATAATCTTCGGGGTCTTTTCCAGCCTCAGTGATTCCATGGTTCTGAGCTTTAGCAGCAGGTGCCTGACACAGCAGTGGCTCCTTTGGCATGGGGGCTTCAGCACTGCAGCTCCCCGAGGTCCTGGAGGAGCCGCTTCTCCTCTCTCCCAGGGTCAATCCCCTGCTCCAGCCTGGATCCCCATCCCTGAGATCCCCGCCTCACGTACCTGACAAACCCTCAAGCAGCACAGAATAAAAGCTGGAAGCTGCCCCCAGGGCAGATATCAAGTGTGAGTTAAACACCCAGGAAACCATAGGGAAGATGGACATGTGGTTGACCAATATCCACAGTCATCCACCTGAACAAAAAGCCCAATCCAAAACCCAGCACACAGAAAAAAAAAAGTATATTTTTTAATGTATAAATATTTAAAAGGCATTGATAAATATTGGTGGAGCCAGGGGTATTACTCAATTTACAAAACCACTGCAAATAATGCCCTGAGGGAACAGAAATTGGTGCGGTAGAGGAAGTGGTTGGAAAACTGTACTGATAAACAAGGTTTCTTCCCAGAAAACAGGGTAAAAGAGTTATAATTTTATTTCAGATGCAGACACAGCAGTATGTTATAGATCAGTTCCAGATCTAAGAAACAGAATAATATAAATATAAATAATATAAATATGACTAAGAATATAAATAAGAAATAAATGTTCACTGAATGGCATTTTTTTCTTTCGTGAAAAACATGCTTCACTCCTTGTAATTAATCTCTAAACTGAGTGGAAACATTTCAAAGAGTAACAAAGTAAAAAATATTTCATTTCTGTTGAGCTTTTAGGAGAACTTTTTTGCATTTCCAATTTCTTTGAAGGTAAAATTGTATCACATTTCCTCTGCATCCCATTTTGTACCAGTGGGGTGCCCAGAAGCAGATTAACGTGTGCTCAGCTGGATTTGGAGCCTTCTGCTCTAGGCAGGGCTCTGCAGGACATGAGCAGGGCAGGGTGGGGTTTGTTTTTTAAATTTGGAAACTTTGGTGTAGTTGGTTTCAACCCTAATGACCTGAAACTTCCCTCTTGACAAGCCCTTGTTTTGAACCAGATCAAAAAATCTGCTCTTTGGGTACCTTCCCCTTGGCTTTTGCTCTCTGGCTGGCTGAGAACAGGAACAGGCTGATAATAAATTTAAAAAAAAAACCACATTAAACTCAGCAGCTCAGCAGGATCCATTTGTCAGAGCCGTAACGGAGGGAACATTTTTTGGCACTTCAATCAGGCCCCATCAAAAGCCCCATCTTGTGCCACGCACCAGATAACGCTGCTCAGATCCGTCAGGGCTGGGAATCATCTGCGGGCAGATGAGGCTGGGAGGAAAGGAGTCAAAAAACTGGATCCAACCTGGTTTTCGGTCATTGGTCCCTGGGATCACACCCGGAGCTGGGCACCGTCCTTCCCTCAGCAGTTTTGGGGCTGTGAGCTCTGCCCTGGCCCCTGGGGAGGCTGCAGATCCTCTGCTCCCAGAGAGGGGTCCGGGCATGGATTGCTCCCTGCTGATCCTGCAGCAGCATCCCAACGCCCGGGCTGCATCCTCTGACCTGCACAGCTCCAGGGCGACCCCTGACCTGGCCCTGGGCTTTTCACAACTGCCTCACTACTGACCTTTCCCTTTTTACTTTTCCCTTTCCCTTTCCCTTTCCCTTTTTACTTTTCCCTTTCCCTTTCCCCTTTTTCCTTTCCCTTTTCCCCTTTTCCCTTATTCTCCTTTACCCTTTTCCCCTTTCCCTTTCCCCCTTTCTCCCTTCCCACTTTTCTCCTTTTTCCTTTCCCTTTCCCCCTTTTCCCTTTTTCCCTTTCCCCTTTTTCCTTTTTCCCTCTTGTCTTTCCCTTTTCCCCTCTCCATTTCCCCCTTTTCCCCTTTCCTTTTCTCCCTCTTTTTCCCTTTTTCCCTTTCCCCCTTTGTCCTTTCCCCTTTATCTCTTTCCCTTTTTCCCTTTCTCCCTTCCCCCTTTCCCCCTTTTTCCTTTTCCCTTTTTCCCTTCCCCTTTTTTCATTTTCTCCTTTTTCCTTTTTTTCTTTATCTCTCTTTCCCTTTTCCCCTTTTTCCCTTTCTCCCTTTCCCTTTATCTCTCTCCCTTTTTCCCTTTATCTCTTTCTCTTTCCCTTTTTCCCTTTCTCCCTTTCCCTTTTCCTCTTTGCCTCTTCTTTTCCTTTTTTTCTTTTTTCCTTCAAAATGAGCAGGCAGGGCAAAACAAAACACCACAAACACACCTGGAGCCTTCACATACTTCCAGTTAATTGTGCAGTGGGCAGGGACCAAAACCCAAAATCTGCTTTCCTTATTCCTTCAGGCAGAAGCCCTGGAGCATGTGATTCGATTACCGTCAGTGTGAGGGCATTGCTCTGTGCCTGCTGGGAGAGGGGACACTTCTGGGGGCTCAGGGGGTCACTGGTGCCCACCCTCAGCTGTGTCCAGTGCCCGTCCCTCCAGCCTGTTCCTCACAGAGATATTCCAAAGGCTTCTCCCAGCAGAGCTCCGAACGCCACAGGTAGCGAGGGGGAGGTTGTGCCCCAGCATTTCATAACCCGTGCTGTTTATTGAAACAAGCCACAGAGCTCAGTGACAGCCTCAAAGGCTCCAAGCCCAATCCCCCCAGTGCCACAGGAGGGACCTGGGAAGGTCTGGTGGCACCTGAGAGCACCAGTGCCAAGCGCCCACCCAGGGGGCTCTGCCAGGCGCTGGTCTTGTGCTGGAAGAGGGACGTGGGAGCAATGGGAAGGGTTAATGGGACTCACGGCCAGGAAAACACGGGCTGTAATCAGCTGAGATGGCTCAGCCCGGCGAGGGGGATGAGGAGGGAGCTGCCTGCTCTATGTAGGTCACGGCTGAGGCCAAACCTTTGAGCCCCGGCCAGCGTGAGGCCGGCAGGGACAAGGTGAGGATGGGCTGAAACCCACAGTGCCCTGGCTGCCAGCCCCCAGTCCTTCCTCAGAGGGCTGGGAGAGCTGAAAACCTTGCAGAGCCTGGGTTCACCCTACTCTTTGTAGGGCTGAGAGGGCTTTGGCATCCTCAGGAAGGACATTGGGCAGGAATTGTTCCCTGGGAGGGCAGGGAGGCCCTGGCCCAGGGTGCCCAGAGAAGCTGTGGCTGCCCCTGGATCCCTGACAGTGTCCAAGGCCAGGCTGGACATTGGGGCTGGGAGCAGCCTGGGACAGTGGGAGGTGTCCCTGCCCATGGCAGAGGGTGGGATGGGATGAGTTTTAAGTTCCCTTCCAACCCAAACCATCCTGGGATTCCATGGCCTTATCAATTCACCCAAATATCCTAAGTTCAGGTGCCAAGGGGATGGGGCCAGACTCTTTTCAGTGGCAGGACAAGGCAAAAACTGCAACACATGGAGTTTCATGTGAATATGAAGGAAAACTTTCCTGTGGGGATGACAGAGCCCTGGAACAGGCTCCCCAGAGAGGCCGTGGAGTCTCCTTCTCTGGAGATTCTCAAAACCTGCCTGGAGAGGATTCTGTCAGCAGGAAAAACCCTTCTGAGCTCCCAGGGATTAAAGCAGGGCAGGAGGCAGCCCTGGGAGCATTGATGGGTGCAGGAGGCAGCTGTGGGGAGAGCACACAGCGCTGGCTACCCACCCACTTACCGTGTTAGCTGCTGATGCTGAGAGGTATTTGGGCCTTGTTGGCACAAGTTGTGGCAGAATTGTACATATTTTGATCTAATTAAGTGAGCACCGTTCCATCCCCCCTCCCTCACCGTAGCAGAGGTGCTGTTATATAAATCAGTAAATATAAACCATGCACAGGGAGGTACCTGATGTGTCCTGTCCACCAAAGTCCCTGCCCTGTCTGCTAAAGGTGTGGGCTCAGAATCACAGAATCACAGAACCACAGAATCAAAGAATCACAGAATCACAGAATGGTTTGGGTTGGAAGGGACCTTAAAGTTCATCCCATTCCACCCCCTGCCGTGGCAGGGACACCTCCAGAGTCCCAGGCTGCTCCAAGCCCTGTCCAGCCTGGCTGTAGGCACTTCCAGGGACAGAGCAGCCACAGTTTCTCTCAGCAAAACCCATCAATTTTGCATCAATAGAATTATAATCCTGTAAATCTGCGGGTAAAAACCATTTTGCTGCCTTACAAGTAGGTTTTGTTGGAAACAATTTTCCTCACTTTAGATTAATCTGCACTGCTGCTGGAGTCTTTGTAACATAAACTGCGCCCATTGAAGGGCCGAGGCTGTTATTTCAACAAAACTCCTCCTCCTGACTGAAATAAATCTGTGCAGATTCCCTGTAGAAAAATCTTGAAAAGCTCTATATGAGAATTTGGTTTAATTTTGCACTAAAGTAAGCATCCTCGAGACTTCCAGTGCAGCCAGGCAGGGAAGCCACCAAAACATCCCATTCCTACACCAAGTGGCAGGCACTAAAAAAGTGATCCTCTTCAGCTGCAGGAGCTCCTGTGCCTGCCCCCAGAGCTGCCTGATCACACTCGTGCTCAGAGAAACCCAAGGACAGAGCTCCTACTTGCATTTTTCCGAGTGGTGAAAAAACCAAATGCAGCAAACCCCAACCCCAGCCAAAAAATGGCATTTTTGGTGAGTGTTTGCAGCCTGACCTTATCACTGCCTGCCTTACACCAACCAACTCGGGTAGGGAAATATTTACTGTCCCTCAGCCAAGCCACGTCCACCCAGCCTCGCCAGAGGAGATGACACAGAGCCACTGGTGCAACAAAGCGATTCAAGCTGCTGGTTTTGTGCTTGGAGAATGGATGGGAGTGCTGAGGGGCTGAGTTTGGGGCTGAGTCTGGCTTGGAAGGCAGGAACACCCCTTGGTTCCAGCTGAATTTTAAGTCATATGAGGAGTGGCTTGTGGGGATGTTTAGCCTGGAGCAAAGGAGGCTCAGGGGGCCCTTCTGGCTCTCTGTGACTCCCTGACAGGAGAGGGCAGCCAGGGGGGTCGGGCTCTGCTCCCAGGGAACAGGGACAGGAGCACAGGGAACGGCCTCAGGCTGGGCCAGGGGAGGCTCAGCTTGGACAGCAGCAGGAATTTCTGCCTGGAAAGGGCGCTCAGGCCTTGGCAGGGGCTGCCCAGGGAGCTTTGGAGTCCCCAGCCCTGCAGGTGTCCCAGGAAGGGCTGGATGTGGCACTCAGAGCTCTGGGCTGGGGACAAGGTGGGGATGGGTCACAGGTTGGACTCGATGGTTCTGGAGGTCATTTCCAACTTTAATGATTCTGTGAATATCCTGCTCCATGAGCCCCACCTCCTCCTCATCCACTGAACAGCATCCACACTCTCCTTTTTTTTTTTTTTCTTAAATTTGATCTGGCCTCTTTTGATGACTAAGGGAACAGGAAGATTACAGTTTAAGTATATAATTTTCATTTGATGTGACAGGTTAAAGCTACGTGCATTTAGAGCAGGCTTAGATTATTTTAGTTTAATTTTAACGCTGATTTAGGCCCTGACTCACTCTTTGAGGCCTGGCTTCATGTAGATATATGTTGGCTTTAACTTACTGCTGGTGAAACACAGGCACATGTGTGCATTCACTCTGCTGAAATGCTGGGCGAGCGGTGGACTCATAGCAAACAACTCAGTCCTGAATCAGAGGCAGAGAGGAGCAGATTGTGCTCGTTGGGTGATTTTTTTTTCACCAGCACAAGGGCTGGATATTCCAGAGCTGATTTTCCTTCTCCTGGTGCTCCTGGGCTGTGGGATCTGAGTGTGCAGCGAGTGCTTTGAGTCCCAGTGCCCTGGAGCCTCCCTGGCTGTGCTGGCAGCTGGGCAGCCTGAAAAGCGCGGAGAAGCAAATTGCTGAAACTGCCCAGGCAGGCTGGGAGCAGTGACCTGGAGGTGACTGACCTGGCTGGAGCGAGTGGAAAATGCTTTACATGGATTGGCAAAGCATTGTCCCCCTCTGCAGTGCCCGTGTGAGCCCCACCTGCAGTGCTGTGTCCCGCTCTGGGTGCCCAGCCTGAGGGAAACCTGGGTCTGTTGGGATGAGTACAGAGCAGGGACACGAGGATGATCCAAGGGCTGTAGATTCAGGCTGAGAGAGAGCTGGGATTGCTCAGCCTGGAGGAGAGAAAGCTCCAGGGAGACCTTTGAGCCCCTCTCAGTTAATGGGTGACAGGAGAGGTGGAGAGGGGCTTTTCACAAGGGCCTGGAGAGCCAGGACGAGGGGGAATCACCTCGAGCTGAGGGAGGGCAGGGTTAGAGGAGATACGAGAAAGAAATTGTGCCCTGGCAGGGTGGGGAGGCCCTGGCCCAGGGTGCCCAGAGCAGTTGTGGCTGCCCCTGGATCCCTGGCAGTGCCCAAGGCCAGGCTGGACATTGGGGCTGGGAGCAGCCTGGGACAGTGGGAGGTGTCCCTGCCATGGCAGGCAACACTGGATGGGCTTTAAGGTCCCTTCCAACCCAACTCTGTGATTCCACGATTCTCATTTTAGGGAGCAGTGTGATGTTCAGCAGCTGGGTGGGCAGAGGCTGGAGCCCCAAACCCGTGTTGTTTTCCTGTTTTCCATGGGAAAATGCCCCATTTCCAGGCGAAGAGCGGATAATTTGCATGCAGAAGCTTTTGTGTGTGCAGCAGCTGTCGGACTTTTTAGGTCAGACTGTGACAAAGGAAATTTTAGCACTTTCCCAAAACTGGAGGAAAGGTTTTTTCAGGAACCTGGAGTACAAAGGAGAGAGTCATGCATGCAGAGGGAGGCACAGGCATTCTTAGGTGCCTTAGCTAATGCTTCCTCATTACAGGACACTAAAGCTACCCAGGAGTGGGTTTTTTGAACAACAATAATTAAAAAAAAAAGCTTTTGGGGCAGTTCTCTCTGCAGCAAATCTGGGAGTGGATCTGGACCTCTCTTCTCACTTGTATTTCTCCTGCAAAGTACAACAGGCAAACAGCGCTTTTTGTGTGTCTCCTTAACTACATCTCTCCATCTCCAGCCTCGGAGTGGAGGGGGAGGAGAAAGGGAGCTGCCAGCAGCTCGCAGTGATTGATTTGTCTCGTGTTTTTTCACGCTGCGCTGCAACAACCTGTTTCAAAGGAAAGAAAGAAAAAAAGACAATGACAAATCAAAGCGAATATTTTCTCGCTAGAAATTCAAAGTGCCCTGGATCGGCAGTGGGTATTCTGCTATTAAATGGGCTGCTTTATCCATCACGCTTGTCTGGGAGTGTTCTTTCCTGCTGGAGCTCGCAGCCTTTAGAAGTCTTTCCCCCGGAGCCATTTGCCTCAGTAATTGTTGTCGTGTGAAGCTGTCGCCGGCTGCTGTCACCAGGGGACAGTTCGTAAAGGTAAAAGCGCTGCAGTTCTTCCTCCACGTGCTCCAAGTGTTGGAAGTGGCCCTCGAAAAGGACCGGGTGTCCCGCCCGGGCTCGGACTTCGCCCTAAAGCGAAGGTTTGGCTGTGCCTGGGGCTGAGCGCTGTCCTGAGCCCGGACAGCCCCGGGGTCAAGCAGACGCGGGGTCCAAGGAAGGGCGGGGAGCGGAGATGCTCGGGTGAGCTTTGCTCCCCTTTCCCCTTTTCCCGGGCTGGAGGACCTCACTAGGAAAATCCCCTCCGAGGGTGCCTCAGTGCGCGCTTTGGAGCAGAGGGGGATTTCTCTCCCACCGAACAAGCCGAGGCTGTGTTGGTGGTCACCGGGAGCGCCGAGCCGAACTTTCCCAGCGCCGGGAAGGGCAGGAGCGGCTCTGACACGATTTCCTGCTGCTCCCGCGGCTGGCAGGACCCTGCCTCCACCCTCCCATCCGAAATACCCGAAATAAAAACATTCCCGGGCAGCTCCCCACCTGCCCTTCCCTGCCGATGGAGCCGCGGCGGTTCAGCGGCTCTGGGAGGGAGGGAGGGACGGAGGGAGGAGGGAGAGGGAGGGAGAGAGGGAAGAGGCAGGCGGGGAGTTCAGGTTACCGCTGCCGCATCGCCGCCTTCCTCCGCTGCTGCCTCCGGAGCGGCGGCCGAGGATGAGCCCCTGGCTGGGGACGGCCGGGCTGCGGGGGGACAGGGACACACGGGGCCGGCTGTAGCGGCATTCCCGCCGGGAAGAGCCGCCGGAGGATGCGCTGCGGGCGCCCGAGGCCAGGAGGTGCCTCTGCCTTGCCCTGACTCCAGGTAGGACCGCGAGCAGGGGACTCCCTCTGTCCCTGGATGTACCCCGGGAGCCGCGGCTCCCACTTTGCCAAACTCTGCGGGTGGGCATAGCGGCAGGAGAGGGGGCTGCAGGTGTGACCCGGTGGGATCAAAATCAAAACCTGGATCTCCCTATCCAGGATGTCCCCGGCCCCACGGTGCGCTCCGGCCGGTGGTGTCCATCCCCTGGTGAAACGGGTGTGGTGATAATCGGCACCGGGGCAGGCTGGTTTGGGGGTGACACCGTGGGGATGAGGGACCTCGCTTGCCGGGTTTAACGGGGGCTGGACACGGGGGGAGCATTTTGGCAGCCCCACACAAAGCCCAGGATCAGGGAGGACAAAGCCAGGGCAGCGATCTCCTCGCTGTCCTGCTGGGAGCTTGGGTACAATTCTGGAAAAGAAGCTCCGCCAGGCGCAGGTAAGTAATTAAAAAAGCAGCCACTGGACCCGATCCCGCCAGCATTTCTGTGTGTAATCAGCACTTTCAAAGCCAAGCAGTTATTGACAAAGGATTTGCCAGCATGAGGGCCCTCGGCTGGATTTGTGTTCCTTTGCTCCCTGCCTGAGCCCTGCAAGCCAAACGAGGAGCTGGACACTGTCCCTCCAGTGCACATTTGCCACGGGACAGCGAGGGGAGTTTGGGTGCCTCTCCTGGGCTTTCTCTGCCCCGAGTGGAAACTCCCTGATGCCCAGGAAGACTTTTCCTCCCAAAGTATCAGCCTTGCTGCTTTCACAGACATGTAAATGCACAGACTCAGTTCAGCTGTTGGAGGAGTAGGAAGTTCCAAACACCATAAAACGACTGTGCCAAGAGTTCGTGTGAAACAAAGGGGCAAAGGACAGCACGAGCGCCAGGCTGACCTGCTCCAAGTGCTCCCCCAGCTTCAAATAGGGGATAAAAACCATCTGCAAGGTAACATCCTAACAGGTCCTCATCCCGCAGTGATATCATCAGGGCTGAGCAGCACTCAAAGATTCAAGAGTGACATTGGAATAGCTTTATTGGCAATTTTTCCCATTTTGAATGGTGCTTTTTTTTTTTGTACAATCTGCATAATTATCACTTCTCTTCAGTGCTATTTTACTTCTTCCTTCACGTATCTTGAGACTGTTTCCAAGGGAGAAGAGCAAGATCCTCATTCTATCTGAAATAACATTTTCAGTTTTATTTCTCTTTTGCGTTAAGATGGGAAAAAACAACAAGCAGCACCACTTGTAAATGAGGGCGCAATAAATAATTTGGGTTGGGGGCATAGAATTTTTGAAGAATGGTGCTTCTATAACTCGGAGAACCGGACTTTTGGAGTCCTGGCAGAGGCAACAAGAGCCCAAGGAAGAAATTTCCTCCTTGCTTTGTTTATGAAGATAAGGGGAATGTGAGCTGGGTTCTATTCCTGTTCAGCACAGTGAAGCACACGGGTTTACACAGGGTCAGGTTGCTCTGATTCATCCCATTGTGGACAGCTGCTTATCTGTGCTGAGATCTGGGGTTTGGAATATAGCAAGGAGGCTGAAATTGCTGATTCACGAGGCCATTCTGAAATAAGTTAAATATGCCCATTAGCATCAGTGATAGAAGGAGAACGGGGGCATGGTAGGAGTGGAGGGAGCATCAGGAGAAGAGTCTGTTAGCGTTGGAGAGAAACCCAGAAAGGGATGCTTGGTACTCAGCAGGTGAAGGGAGGACAGAGACAGCAGGAGAAGGTTTTTGGGCTGAATATTTGAGAAAAAAATTCTGCCAAGATGAGAGAAAGTCCCCTTGGGAGAGCAAGGAGGGAGTGCCCCAGGGCACTGTGCTTTTCCCTACCTGTGAGAGAGGATGCCCTTGGCTGGCTGCCAGCTCTGTTTGCATCACCAGCGTGAGTGGATGAAGTCAAAAGTGTCCAAATGTGCTCCCAAAAAGGCCACAAAGCACCTGCACCGGGGCTGGACTGCCCTGGGTGTCCTGTACAATGTCCCTCATTGATGGGCTGAGCTCTGCCTCCAGCCCCCACTGCTGCGTCTCTCTCCAGCCTGGAGAAAGGATCTGGCCTTACTGAACACCCAAACTGAACATTTTTGTGGGTGTTTTAGGGCCAGGATTCATCTGGAGAATGTTGCAGGTGGCTTGGAAAAGCAAAGTGATATTTTAAAATAGAAGCAAGCTTCCTTAGCTTGGCTAAAGTCCCTGGGAATACGTTTCTTTTTGACTCCTCAGTTGCAGCACTTCTTTTCCTGTGACATTACCAGAGCAGCTAACACCTCCTGCCAAACTTTTTGCTGATTTTGAGAGCAAAATGGCATTTTGGCCTGAGGATGCTTTTTGGCTTTTCCAAAAGGACGTTACAAGCAAGCGCTCACGGTTGGGTGGATGAGATCAAGGTGCATTAAGAGCTAATGGCTCTTGATGATTTTTTCTTTTTAATAAAGAGGAAGATGCATCCTCTGGTTCAAAGGATTCCTGTGCCACAAAGCCCTTCCCTCTTGCCATGATCTCGATTCTCCTTCAGGCATCTGGGTGGGGGCAGAGGCAGAGCCCAAGGCCACATGGTCACCGCAACCACTTTAATAATGGGAATTTCCACACCCAGGGTGACACTTCTGTGTCTGAGCTGGGAACACTTTTCTGAGCGGATGAGGCCCACGAATGTTTGCTCTTTCCTTGTAAAAAGAAAGGTGCAGGCATTAAACGGGGGAGTGTTGCCTGCAGAACTCCTCCTGTGCCCGCGCTCTGCCCCCGGGAGAGCGGCCGTGTTCGGGCTGTGTTTGTACAATCTGCTGGCACCGCGGTTAACCACCAGTAAATCACCCTCTGTGGTACAGAAAATGGGATTCAGAGGAGGAAATGGTGCAGATTTGCCTCTGAAGGGGTGAGGTGAAGGTGTTGCTGTGGGTTGGGTGGCTCTTCTGAAATTGCCTCGTAGCACGATGGGGCATGGAGGTGAAACTCGCAGGGACTCTTGCTCAGTTACTGAATTTTAACCAGTTTATATTTTAAAGTTTCACCGGTTTTTTGATCATGGTTTTTCTTTGATTGCTGTGAAAAATGTTTCTTTGCTTATTTTAACTGTGCCAGTGTTTAGGCCATGTTGGCCATGCTCTGAAGAATACAGTTGTATGCATATATCTGTGTATATCCTATCATTTATCTATTTCATTTGGCTTATATTAATCTAGAATATAACATCCCACTCTATTTTTTTCTCTAGAAAATTAATAACTTCATTTGTTTTTACATCTTTTTTTTCCCCTTTTAATTATTTTTAATTTTTTCCTTATTAAAACCCAAAGTGGTAAATAAAAACCAGCCCGACGTTTCGCAAAGAAAATTCAGTCTGCTGTCGGAGTCACAGGGTCAATCAGCTAAATGGTTATTAGTGACAAAATGACAGAACATAAGCCAGGCAACGCAGTGGGATTTGCAAATCCACAACAGTAATGCTCCTTTCCTCTCTGTTGTCCAATTGATGGCTCAGGGACTCCTGCCCTGGGTCTGTGACAGAGTCACTCCCTGGCCACAAAATATGGTGGCCTTTGTGGAGAGACAGAGGCTCCTTTTAAGCATGGAAAACTTAAAATAAGAATAAAAAAACCCAACCCTCAGACCCCTTCTTTCCATGCACATCCCCTCGCAGCAGGAACTGGGAAAGCCAACCCCCCCACCCCAGCAGCACTGCAGAAAAACGGAGAGAAAAACCAAAGAGACAAAAATAATCAAGACCAAAAAAAGGGAAAAAAAAATGAAAGGAAAGGGATAAAAAAGGGAGAGGATTTGGCTGTAAATAATGAGCCCGGCAACTCAGAGCTGAAGTGGTAGAACCTGGTGTGTGTGAAGCAGAGGAATTGATGTGTGTGCCCTGTCTTGCTGATGGACTGACAAGGAGACACCTCCCTGATATCAGAGGCTGCTGAGAGCTGTCAGAGGGAAAAAAGTTCAGTAATTGCAGCACAAAGAGTTTTCCCCTTGTCCTGTAAGGTTTTTTTGGGTTTCCACCCTTTCTGCCTGCCAGTTTGGGCGAGCACGCTGTTCATGCACGATGCCCTAAAAACCTCCCTGTGAAAAGCAGCATTTCCAAGTGCCAGGAGGGAGGGATTCACCCTCCTCACCCTGGTGGCTGTTCCTGTGCAGTTCTTGCAGCTGGAGAAGGCAGCCCTGGCTCGGGAGGCTCTGCAGGGCACAGGGCAGGAGCCAGCCCGCTCCTGTCCCCATGAAACCCTTGATTTCCAGCAGAGGGTCACCTCCCCTGGTTTTGGGAGTCCTGGGTGGTTCCAGGAGGGGAGGGACAGCAAAAACTGCTGAGCCAGAGACCCCTGGTCATCCCTGCCTGCATCTTTCTGAGCGTGAGTTACAGGGGACACCAGGCTGCCCCTGTGTATTCCCATAAAAACGGCGTTCCAGCCACTGCTGAACTCATTGCATCACCAGGGATGTCACTTTGGAGAGCTCCAAACCGGCCCCTGTTCCTCTGAAACGCTCGCATTTAGGAAAAATGTTTCCTGCTGTTCTTGACATTTCCTTATTATCTCTGTGTGCTTAATCCTCCTCTGTGTCATGCTGAGCTCATGAAAAAGCAATTTAGGGGCTTTATGCCAAGGCAAGGCAGGAGTTTGCAGCTATTACCAGTCCTTATACCAGGGCACTTGTTACATTCAGTGCTCGGGAAAGGAAAATGGGAATAACGCCGCTGAGTTTAGCCGGGCAGGATTTGAGGTTAGAACTCCTGGTTACACTTAAATTGTGCCTCTGAATTTGGGGCTGCAGCTGTCTGGGTCTCTTTGCGCGGCAGCGGTTCTTGCAGGTGGTCAAAAGCACTTTGAGCAGTCGTGGTTTGGGTTTTTCCCTGGCTGATGGGACCTCAGTGCGGAGACATCACCAACCGTCCGCCGAACCCAGGGGCCTGAGTGGAGCTTTGCCCCAGAAAAGTTAAGGAAAGTTGACTTTAAATTGAGATTTTGCACCTGCTCCTCAGGGGCACTCCAGACCTACTTCCCTGTCTGTGCCTCGGGCCAGAGCGCTTTTCCTGAGCTATGTGGCACAGAGCCCTGATCAGATAATTACACTCATTAGCAGACCTAAAGGAGGTGTCAGGTTAATTTTGATGGAGTAATTAGGCTTTGTCACAGGAGTTACCATGGCCTCTGTCTGTGGGAATCACAAAGGAGTCCCAGCAGGGTCAGGGGTGTGAACAGAGAGACCCCGGGGATTTGTGCCCCTGGTGGGAACAGGGCAAAGCAGAGGTGCTGTGGTTTGGGATTTGCGTCCTTGGCCACCTTCTTCATGGGGTCACAGTGATAAAAACCATAGAGAATAAACATTTTCAGCTCCCCTGATGCTGCTGAGTAGAGCTTAAAGGCCAACTGGCAAAAAAAGATAAAAGGATGTCAAGGAGTGCAGAGAGAATAAAAACGTGGCTGGGAGCAGTGGGGAGACAGATAAAGAGCCCTCCAGTGGGTTTTTGGCAAATTATGTAAAAAGAAGCAACAGAAAGAAAGTTATAAAAGTTAATTCCCGCCAATTTTGGTGTCATTTCTGATGAACCTACACAGGACAACTGCCTGGTCTCCCATGAAGCCCAGGGGGGTCTCTGGATTTTTCATTCTGCCCCCAGAATTTTTAGGAGAAAATCACAGATTCCCCCAGATTCATTTGGGACACAGGTAGGATCCCATCGTGACATTCTTTTGGGTTTGGGAATCCTGCCCATAGAAGACAACTGAAAATTGGTATTTTGGAGTTGGGTATTTTAAAATTGGATATCTTGAAATTGGGTTACTTTGATATTTTGAAGCTTGGTGTTCTGGCATTTTGAAACAGAATTACTTAAATATTTTGGAACTGAATTATTTTAGTATTTTGAAACTGAATTATTTTGGAACTCTAATATTTTAAAACTGAGTTACTTTAGTATTTTAGAACTTGGTACTTCAATATTTTGAAACTGGGATAATTTAGTATTTTGCAGCTTAATAGTGTAATATTTTAAATATGAGTTAGTTTGGTGCTTTAGAACTTAGCTCCCTGGTATTTTACAATGGGGATTTTGAAACCTGCTCTTCTAATATTTTGGTGGAACAGCTACCAGCATTTAAATTGTCAGGGGAAAAAAGAAAGTTTAAGACTTAGCTGTAAAGTCCTGTGCACAGAGGACTGAAAAGGCCAGCTGCAGGCACAGATAAGAGAGAAATAAAGATAAGAAAACATTCAGGAGGAAGGAAAAGTGTCCTGGCTCCTATTTTCATAGGGCAGTCCTCAGATGACATTAGAATAAAACTACGGAAAATCCAAAAAATTGATGGTTTTATTACAGGTAAACTACTTGAGGTTACATGGGCAGTATATCAAAATCTGCAAATCAAAGAAAAAGGAAAAAAACCCAGGAAAAAACTAACCATAAAATAATAGGAGTTATAAAAGAAAACAGCGAAATTTCTCACCCCCAGGGAGGGGTCTTGTAACAGGGGAAGGGGTTCAGTTCCTCGACCTTCATTAAGAAGATTGGGAACAAATCAATGCACATACTGTAAAAAAAATAGATATTGGAAGCAGGGGTGTCCTCGAGACTTCTCCAAACCCTCTCATGGCGGTGGCAGAGCCTCTGGTAACAGCCACACTACAAAATGAAAAACTGGAATTTTTAGTAGGCACAGGAACCAATTATTCAACATTAAATACCCTGCAAGGGAAGATAAATGGTAAGTGATGCCTCCATCACAATTGTTGGTGCCACTGGAACTCGGGAACTGCGCCCCTTTTTCAAACCAGTTAAGTTCAAATTAGGAAAATTATAAATAACCCATCAAGTTTTGTACCAACCTAACTCTCCAAAACCATTACTGAGGAAAAACTTACTGGGGAAATTGTATGCAAAAATCAAGTTTCAGGAAGGAGACATTCAAATTAAAATATGTGGAAACTTCTGTTTTTATATTACACTGACTTCCCAATCTGAGCCTATCCCGAAGGAAATGAAGGATGCAGAAATCCTCATTGTGTGGGCCAGAGAGATTCCTGGAAAACCACAAAGAGCAGAACCTGTGAGAATCCAACAAAAGTCAGACACAGGCCGGGCAAGACAGAGCCAATATCCTTTAAAATTAAAACATTGACATGGCTCATTACCAATCGTTAAGAAAATTTTAAGGAACAGGTTATTGGTAGTTCCAATTTTTCCAGTTTAAAAGGTTCATAGTAAAGATTATCAGTTAGTGCAAGGATTAAGAGCAATTAATAAAACAGCAGAGTAATTAACCCATATACGCTCATCACCCTGCTAAAAAAAATAAAAATAATGGTTCACTGTAATAGATGTAAAGGAATTGCAGATCACTGGTCCACCCTTTTTATGGACTTTTAAATCTGCCCATAAAGAGTTTATTTTATGGCCTGATGATCCTCGGGCTGCTTTCAAACCACTTCAAAAGCATTAATGAGGAGCTCCAGCCCTGGGCCTTCCCAGATCCTGTGAAATCTTTGGAATTATTCACTCGTGCCAGGGATGGCCCGGCTCTCTGTGAGCAGTCACAGCCACTGAGCTGCAGAATCAGATATTAAACCAGAACAAAGTGCAAAAATTTGTCAGTTCTGGAAGCGTTATATTCTAAATTTCACCCTGGTGATTGGGCAGTCACCCCTGCTGGACAAGTAACAGTAAATAAAGAAAAATAAAGAAAATAAAATTGTGGCAGAGGCCATCAAATGTGGTAACTCTCTGGAGGTTATTGGCAAATTGACCTCACAGAATTTCCCTCCAAAGAGAGCTGTAAATGGCTTTTAGTGGATCCCTTTTCTGGGTGGCCTGAAGGGTTTCCCTGCTGCACCAACCTGGCAAAAAATAGTGAAAATATTGCTAAATCAAATTATTCCATGCTTTGGAGCTCCTCTAGGAATGTCATCAGGCAGAGGGTCTCATTTTATGGCAAGAACAGTGGGATGAGTTCGCCAGGCCTTGGGAATTCAGCGGGATTTAAACACTCCATGCCAGCCACAGGCCAGTGGAGAGGTGAAAAGGATGAATTATACTATTAAATTTAAATTATTGTCTCCAACCAGAATAAAATTGAGGAATAAGAATGAATAACCTTGTAATTTAAATTAAAACATTGCTCCTATCTGTAAGCTGTTTCTTAACAGTTCACCAAAATCTTCGTTTGCCAAAAACACCTTTAGAGTTTCACTGAAGGATGAGTCAGAAAAGTTCCTACAAAAACTCAGAGCAGCTCAAATATTAACTGTAACTAATTGCTGGGTATTTTCTGAAAGAATGTTGGAAGGAATGAGGCTCTACAGAACCCCGTGGCCTTCAGGAAAAATGTGCTATTATGGGACAGGAATGTTGCACTTACACCAGGGATGAGTTTGAAGTCCAGCAGACAAAAATCGATAGAAAAAGCAGCAGAAGAGTGGCAGGAAGAAGAGAACTCTTTGATGAGATTGGCTTAATTCGTGGTTACCAAATTGGAGACTGCTGCAAAATGCATTTGTGGCAGGCATTTGTGATCACTGCAGAGTGTTTACCTGCTTGTGTTCAGTGCTGGAGTTGTTGTTACACTCTGTGCTGAAAAATGAAGTATTGAGACTCGTCTCAAAGAGACGGTCTCGAGAAAAAGGGGGGTTTGATCAATAAAAAAGAGAATAAAAGATTTCAGCTCCCCTCAGGTTGCTGGGAGAGAGCAGTCATTTCTCACGTGATCGTTTCAGGTGAGTGTGAGAGGAGGCTGCAACTCCCACATTGTTTGGGTGCCAGGATTCCAGGCAAGCCACGTTTGGATCTGCAGGGACCCATGAAGTGCCAAGTGGTGTAAGAAAAGTCTCAGGATACAAAACAGGCAATTTTTAAATTTTTGGGCAATGCCCTTCATTAAGTATTTCGCAGTTGCAACACCAGGAGATGGAAAAAGCTTGGAGATAATTAAAAACTGTGATTTCTGACTGAGATCACAGAGAAAAGTCAAGTGTAATGCCATGCAAAAGGACTTTCTATAAAACCAGAAAGATTTGTTTTGATGCAAAGTGGGGATGGCAGGGGGGCTCAGCATCCCAGGGGTAAGGAGGCAACACGTGGGTGATTTAATTCCCTGATATGGAAACCTCAGTGCTCCAAGGAACTGCCCTGCCTGTGTTGATATAAAATGGTTTTAGAGTTCAGAATTCTCCCTGAAAACGAGAATTGCATGGATGATTTTAGAAGAATAATGGCCTTGGAAAGAGGAAGCAGCTTGTGTCACTGTCACCCTTTTCCATTTCTCAGTAAATGCCAGGTTGGACAGGGCTTGGAGCAACCTGGGATAGTGGGAGGTGTCCCCGTCCTTGGTAGGGGGGCTGGAATGAGATGATCTTTGAGGTCCCTTCCACCCCAAACCCTTCCATGGTTCCATGTTGCTGGATTGTCTGGATGGGTGACACAGCTGGGGAGGCAGAGAGAGCTCAGACACCAAACTGGGGACTCCCAAGGTGCTCCTGGTGCGATCTGGGCCTTGCCTCCACTCCCTCCCACAAAGAAATGGCCAATATTCCACGTGAGGAAAAAAGAACTCCATTCCTACCCATTCCAGACAAACCCCAATTTGCTTTTTGGTGATTAAACCGGTGACAGAAGCTGGTCAGAACCAAAGGAGGCTTTGCTCCGGGAAGTGGGTGCTTCTCATCAAGGCCACTGCCGACCCCTTGATCCCTGTTGGGAAAGGATTCATGGACGTGTGTGCCCCTTGCAAAACTTCCAAAAGATGAGTTATTTCAACCCATACAAAAATTTATGTGCATTTACAAACCTTTGCATTGCCCAGCTGTGTTTGTGTGTTTATATGAGTGTACAGGTTGTGCTGCTTCACTCGTGGGCTGGAAGAGGAAGAAAATCTGGAAAGGCAGAACGGTAAAAATGGGAGGCTGCTCTGCCAGCTGCCCCAAACAAGGAACTTTTCAAGGTTTTTTTAGATTTGTTACCAGAGCTGGAAACAAAAAGCAAATAATGGTCACGTCACATTAGTCGGACTCAACTGAAATCTTGTGGAATGGTTGTTGTGTGTTCTGGCATTTGGCTCGTGAATGTTTGTGCAAAGGATTTAACAGAATGTTGCTCTCAGTTGTTTCTCACATTGTACATGTCCTGGAATTTCTGTGACAGGGAAATATCAGGCTCTCAGGTTTGTTTCTGTCACCAGCTCTTGCGTGAGCTGGTGACAGGAACAAACCTCTTGAGCATCTCCATTGTCAGCCTCCAAACGTTGTCCTGCCCTGGAAACAAAATCCAGGATATTCATGTTCTTCCTTCCAGGCCACTGAGGAATGTGAGAACAGATGCAGAGCAGATTTTCGTATAATCTTTTGTATATACATGATATATATCTGCATATGGATAATCTCACACGATTTTACACACATTTTAGTATTTAACTCAAGCAGTTTCCAAGTTAATTACAAGACTACTGTGAGCTGTGCCTACAAGAAAAAAATCAGGTCTGAGGAATACTCTATTTAAGGATAAAGTGAATTTAAATGTAAGTGCCAGAAGAAATGTGAACTTTCGAAATGTTTTCAAAATTCATTAGTGAATCATTGCAAAAACGCATCTCAGCGTGGGAGGCATCCCAGTAAACCAAGACTCCAGCTGCACTTGTTCCATGCTTTTGAGAACCCCGACTGAAGTTAATGGGACCATTCTTGAGGGTAAAATGAGCTGGATTTGGTGCCAGGAACACCTGGCTGGACTTCCAAATGATTTTAAATCCTGCAATGCAAAACCTTTGATTGCCTGGACAGGGGAATTTGAGCAAAGGGAAGGCACTAAGGTGATTTGGAGGAGTCTACTCAGAATATTCCCGGACAGAAGGCAGAGATCAAATTTCCCTGAAATCTGCAGCTCTGGGGATGGTTAATTTGGTTTGGGGACCCAGATACAGTTCTCTGGTAAGAAGGGGGAAGGTGGTTTTGCCCACAGTAAAAATTGCCCCATCTCAGTGCTCTGAAACAGCAGTAGCTGAGTCTGTGGCTACTGGAATGAGCAACTGAAGCCTGAAACTCCTCTCACCAGGTTAATTTATGGACATGTGTAATATTTTTTGGCACTCTAAGGATTTTGGGGTTTGCTTTGATAATTTTTTTCTCTGACTCAAAGTTTCTATTAGATTTATAACCAGGTGTGCAGCTCATTAATCTGTTACAAGGTTAAATGAGTGAACAATGTCGTTATTGTTTGGATCTTTCTCGCCTAAAGAGGAGAGGGGAACAGGACAATTCCTTCTCACCTCAGCACGTCCCAGTGAGTCACTCAAACTCTGCACAAGCTGAAACATCCAAATAATGTGACCCACTGCTGTTTTTTGGGTTTTTTCTTTTTTTTTCTTTTCAGAGCAGCTGACCCGACTTCAAAAATGTGACTCATGGCCCCTCCAGCAAAAGGATCAGGGGCAGATTCTGGGTTGGTGCAAGAGCCCCACAGGCCACAGAGGTGATGAAGATGAGAGGAACCTGGCTGGGTGTGCCCGTTGGACACCTGCTGGCTCTGGGACACAGGCACAAATGGAGGAACATGGTATTTTAAAATAAAAAACACTAAAAAATCATTGTTATTGTCTGCCCTCTGACATGGACACATAATCTGCTGCTTCTCTGCCTTGTGAGAGCCCTGCTGGGGGTTTAAACTTGGTTTGTAGGAGGCTGAAAAAGGGGAGGAGGTTTGAAGCATCTGCCTGGGTAACCTGGTGTCAGAGGACACTCCTGGGTGGGTTTCTGAGGACACCCTGGCTTGGGGAGCAGATTCAAGTTAAGCCCGAGTGTGAATCTGCCAGCAGAACATCTCCTGGGGGTGCCAGGAGGAGAAATGCAGGGGGTGAGTGCCCCAAACAGGCTTCCAGCTGGAGCTGAGCTGGCTTTAAATCCCTGTGCAGGGAGTTGGGAGCACAGCCCTACAAGGATTTTTATGGCTCTGTGCTGTTCCTTCTGGTTCCTTTCAGATGGATTTCAGGAAGTTCAGGCTGTTTGTGTGCCTGGTGGGGCTCAGCAGCGCCAGCTTCTGGGTTTTGTACGGCTGGACGGCGTTCTGCGTGTTCTGTGAGAGCGGCCAGGATTACCTGTTCCCCACGGAGACCTTCCGGAGGATCGAGGGGAACTTCTCGCAGCTCCCGGACATCGACTGCCACAAGAACCCTCCTTTCCTCGTCCTGCTCGTGGCGTCCTCATCCCAGCACGTGGATGCCAGGATGGCCATCCGGCACACCTGGGGCAAGGAGAGGACGGTGGCTGGCAAGCGCCTGGTGACGTTTTTCCTCCTGGGGAGCCCTGTGGATCCTGGCCAGCAGGCTGACATTGCTGCCGAGAGCCAGAGGCACAGGGACATCATCCAGAAGAACTTCACGGACACCTATTACAACCTCACTCTGAAGACCATGATGGGAATCGAGTGGATTCACAGGTTCTGCTCCCAGTCCAGCTTCGTGATGAAAACCGACACAGACGTGTTCGTCAATGTCTTTTACCTCACCGAGCTGCTCCTGAGGAAAAAGAAAACCACGGGGTTCTTCACAGGGTTTTTAAAACTGCACGAGTACCCCATCAGGAGAAGAGGGAGCAAGTGGTACGTGAGCAGGGAGGAGTATCCAGGAAAGACCTACCCGCCCTTCTGCTCGGGGACTGGGTATGTTCTATCCAGCGACGTTGCCAGTCAGATCTATAACATTTCTGAGAGCGTTTCCTTCATTAAGCTGGAGGATGTGTTCATAGGACTGTGCCTTGCCAAATTAAAGATTCGGCTGGAGGAGCTTCACTCGGAGCAGACGTTTTTCCCAGAAAGGATCAGATTCTCTGTGCCTCGCTTTAGGAAAATCGTGATGTGCCACGAGATAAAACCGTCCGAGCAGCTGAGCTACTGGAACCACTTAGTGGCAGGAAATCATGGAGTGCTCTAGCACCTTCCCTGCTCCACTTAAACTGAAGCTCTCTGCTTTTACAGGGCTGCTCCCAACTCCAGTGAACTCCCAATTAACTCCGGCTCCGTCACATTAACGACTTTTGAAATGGTCGTTTTAATCACAGCATCAGAGAACTGCTAAGGCTGGAAAAGACCTCCAAGGTCATGGAGCTAAACCTTTGACCAAACCTTGTCAACCAAACCAGAGCCCTGAGTGCCATGTCCAGTCATTCCTTGAAAACCTCCCTGGGCAGCCCCTTCCAATGCTTAACCACCCTTTCTGTGAAAAAATTCCCTTTTTTTGCCCAAGAACACACAAACCTCTTTCTCTGCCATTCACTCCCACCTCTGTGCATCCCTTCTCCACACAAGTCACAATTATTTTTATTTTAACATTCAGGCCTGCTAACCTGCCCTCCAAATCCTGCTGCTAGAGGCCTGGGAGTATTTCTGCAGTACCAAACAAACACTTTTGTTCAGAGAATAAAATCTGCGCCATCTTCCTGGTCGCCCTTGATAAACGACTGCACCCATCTGTGCAGCCATTTTGGGGATGGCATTGGTGGCTGTCAGGATGCTCCCTCCTGGCACAGGGAGCTGCAGCCGTGCCCTTGCAGCCAGCTCGGTGTGGGCTGAGCTGCATCCTGGCACAGCTCCCTCTTGCAGGCTACACCGATTTTTTTGCAGAGATGGCAGAATTTGCCTGTGCAGTGCCTTTGGGACACCCTTGGGCACTGCAGGTCACCCGGTGGATGTGTCAAGGCTGCTGCAGCTGTTTCCTCGTGTGTGCTTCCTGCTGAAAATCACCCGTGGTGGAGCCTGAGGAGGGGGTCCTGCTGTTCCCATTAAAACAGACCCCGGAGACATCTTTTATATTGGTGTCTCACTTTGATTGCCTGGAAGCTGCTGTGAGTGGTTTCCCAAGGCTGAACTAGAGTCACTCGCAGTGATTGAGACGTTTTTTCCCCAATGAGAAACTGAGGGAGAAGACGGGAGGATTTTTCTCTTTTGAACAAGACCTAGTGGGGAAAATGTGCTCAAGTGATCACTCAGGCTGGGAGCTGTGTTTCTTCTTTCATTCCCAAAAAAAGACTCACGAAATCTCTGGGATGATTATAAGTTTCAGAGATAAGGAGTAGGGTTTTTACAGCAGATGCTGCGAGAAATACTCCAGGGCTCTGAGGAGGGGGAGAGGAGTTCAGGGATCCTCCCTTCTGCAGTGCTCCTGTCGGATTTTCCTGCGGGCACAGGCAAGGTCGGTGTTATCAGCGTGGAATGCCTGCAATGTCTGTGTGAAAGGTTTTTTTCCAGAGAGCAGTGAGAGTGGAGCTGTTCCCAAGTGGATCTGACACCCAGCGTGGTAAAACATGGAAGAAATGCAGGAAAACAGATTTTATTGTTTTATTTATTTGTATTGTTTCTTTTCTTTTTAGTGAGGAAAATGATTCTTCATTCTTTCTTTTCAAATCCTTCCTGGCGAGGGTTTCCCAAGTATCTCTTTTTTACTTGCCTGTGTCTGAAGAACAGGATAAATATTTTCAGCAGGAAAATCCTGAGAGGTGTTTAATAATGGTAATGATTTATTATTTATTTTCTTCAGGTGTAGAGTAACCTGAGCTCATGCACTTACTTGTGACCACTGATGATGAAAGAATAATTTGTTTATTCGTCAGAAGAATAATCTTTTTCATTTTAAGCTTCTTCAATAAACTTTTAATATTTTATTTAAACAATTAAAATATTTGAATAGCTTAATTTTACTTAAAATTCAGCTATTTTCTGAATACTTTTGCTGCTGCTTTCAGATGGTGGGATGGGTCTGACTGATAAAGCCAAACAACATCTTTTTAATAACTATTCTTTCCACGTAATGTGCAGAAATGTCTATTGCCATTCAATGCTCTTGTGCCCAAGGTGCAAGCTGGTTATTCCTTTAATTTATGGAAAATTGGGGAGTGAAAGGAATGCCTCCTGATGGTTTTTAGCTCCCTGGCTGGAGTGGTTGAGGTCTGTGAGCTGGGACAGCATCATCAGCCTGATGTTCTCTTCTTGTTCCCAGAGGTGATAACATAGTAATAAATAATAATAATAAAACATTGAAATAATCCTGCAGGCAGTTGTAGGGCTCACTTCCACCTCTGTGCCTGGTGCCAGCAGTTTGTAGCTTTGCATCAGCATAAAAAAAATCACCCTCGAGGACCAGGTCCTGCTCCACCTCTTGGCTGTGGCTTTTATTTGAGTTCAGGATTGCTCCCAGTTACTCAAACCCAGCTGCTGACTGGGAGAGGGTGCTGCTCTCAGCCTGTCACCTTTGCAGGTGCAGCCACTGTATTTTGGGGCTAAATCCTGGTGTGAGGTGTCCCTGCCCATGGCAGGGGGTGGAAGTGGTTGTTCTTTAAGGTCCCCTCCAACCCAAACCCAGCCATTCTGTGATTCTATGAAATCCATCTCCAATGGTACTGTCTGAGAAACCCTCCCGGTCCTGTTTCCAGGGAGATGCATCTGGAATTCCAGGTGACCTGCACAAGATGTCTCTGTTGCCGCCTTCAGAGTGTTTTGTCCCCACTGAATGTTGAGCCTCCAATGGCCTGAGTGTCCCTGAGTGGCCCTGAGCCGTGGGTTCAAGCCCTGCTGAGGAGCAGAGGGGTGTGGGGTGAAACGTCGGGGATTCAGGGAGCCTGTTCCTCTCCTCTTTGCAAAGCGCCGTCCCAAGCGAACGCTTTCAGCTGCTGCGCAGAATTTTCCTCAACGTAACGATTTCCTTTGTGTAAATTAGAAACTCATTCTGTAACTCACAGAATCACAGAATCGTTTA
>VYZT01021899.1:0-37925 GCA_013400735.1 Pomatostomus ruficeps
GAGTGGGTGTGGGGCCTGTGGGGGATCGCGTGTGGGGCTCTGGGGCAGGGAGGGTCAGTGGAGGATTGGGATGGGAAGAGAACAGGGCCAGGAAAGGGATGAGGAGGATTGGGTGGACAGTGGGTGTGGGGCCTGTGCAGCAGGGAAAGGCTGTTCCCCCCTTCCCTCTCTGTCCCCCGGGTTTTGGGGTGTGGTGGGAGCGGGGGCATCCCCGGGACTGTCCCCGCAGCACCGCCCAGCCCGGGCCGTGCATCCCCCGGAGCCGGGGTCCCTGCGCTGGGTGTCGGTGTGAGCCCCCCTCTCTCCCGGTGCCACAGGTGCTGATCCCCGGCTGCTCCCCCCTCCCGACATCCAGCGCTGGCAGCGCCGGGGCGGCTCCCGCTCCAGAGGGCCCCGCAGCCATGTCCACCTTCCGCCAGGAGAGCGTGGAGGACTTCTATGAGATGGGAGAAGAGCTGGGCAGGTGAGGGACATCCCCCTGCGTGCTGGAGAGGCTTCCACGGCTGCACGCCCTGCCCTGGGCCGGGACCTTCCCTGGATCCAGCGGCTGGATTCCTTGCGGCGTCCCTGCGCCACCTCTGCAGGCAGCGGGGCCGCGGCTGTGCCGGGTCAGGCACCTCGGGCAGGTAGAGATTAACAAGGAGCGTTAATTAACGCAGCTCCCGGTGGAGGTTCCGTCCGGCTTGGTCCGGGGCCGGCGGCTTCCGGCGCTGCTCGGTGGCTGCTCCTGGCGCTGTGCCGGTGGGAGGGACCCGGGGTGACTCAGTGCCTGCGGAGGGGATTGAATCAGCCGGGGTGCAGAGGCGGCAGTGCGGGAGCTGCCTCGGGATCCTCCAGCGCTGCCTCGGCCGCGCCGTGGCTCCTCCCTGGGCACTTGGGCAGCAAAATCATTTTCGGGTCGCTTGTGTGGGTTTTTTCCAAAGCGGAGGAACTTCCAGGGGTTGCTCCAGGTTCTGTTGCCCCGCTGTGGTTCTTTGTGAGCCACGGGGAGGGATGTGGTGCCCGTGGATGGATCCCACTCTGCCCCGGGGGGCTGTGCGTGTCCCTGGCCGCGATCCAGGGATCTGTAAAGGAATAAAGGAGTCCCAGGTCTTGGAGGAATTTCCTTCCTCCATCCTGGGTGGTGCCAAGGTGCGTAAAGCCCAGGAGCAGGCGGGCACCACCAGATCCCAATTCCTGGAATTCCTGGGGGGAAACTGCATCCCCCAGTCCCCTTCCAGCGTGTGGTGCAGGACAGCCTCTCCTCCCCATCCCTCACCTCCTTCCCTCACCCCGCAGCGGGCAGTTCGCCATCGTGCGGAAGTGCCGGGAGAGGAAGACGGGCCTGGAATACGCGGCCAAGTTCATCAAGAAGCGGCGGCTGTCGTCCAGCCGCAGGGGCGTGAGCCGCGAGGAGATCGAGCGCGAGGTGGACATCCTGCGCGAGATCCAGCACCCCAACATCATCACCCTGCACGACATCTTCGAGAACAAGACCGACGTGGTGCTCATCCTGGAGCTGGTGTCCGGCGGGGAGCTCTTCGACTTCCTGGCCGAGAAGGAGTCCCTGACGGAGGAAGAGGCCACCCAGTTCCTCAAGCAGATCCTGGACGGGGTGCACTACCTGCACTCCAAGCGCATCGCCCACTTCGACTTGAAGGTGAGCTCTGGGAGCTGCAGACACCCCGTGTTGGGCACTGGGAGCAGGGATGAGCCCCCAGGTGGGGTCTGGGAGCTGCAGACACCCCGTGTTCAGCACTGGGAGCAGGGATGAGCCCCCAGGTGGGGTCTGGGAGCTGCAGACACCCCGTGTTCAGCACTGGGAGGAGGGATAAACTCCCGGGTGAGGTCTGGGAATCAGTGCTGGGGAATGGGGATGAGTCCCCAGGCTCCTGCAGTGCAGTGGGGGCCTGGGATCTCTCCCAGCTTGAGGCATTTGTCCTCTCCTCTGGTGTTTGGGATCTCTCCCAGCTTGAGGCATTTGTCCTCTCCTCTGGTGTTTGGGATCTCTCCCAGCTTGAGGCACTGGTNCAGTTCCTCTGGTGTTTGGGATCTCTCCCAGCTTGAGGCATTTGTCCTCTCCTCTGGTGTTTGGGATCTCTCCCAGCTTGAGGCACTGGTCCTCTCCTCTGGAATGAGAGCCCAGGGCAGCTCCCACGGGTTGGTGTGCAGGGACAGACCCGGCTCCTCTCCCCCCACAGCCAGAGAACATCATGCTGCTGGACAAGAACGTGCCAAACCCTCGCATCAAACTCATCGACTTCGGGATCGCCCACAAGATTGAGGCTGGGAATGAGTTCAAGAATATCTTTGGGACCCCAGAGTTTGTAGGTGAGCACTTCTGGGTGCTGAAAGCTTTGGATTAATCCTGGAGAGATGCCCAGCACCCTGGTGTTGCTGCCAGGATGTGTTTGTGGGGTCATCCTTCCTTCCTTCCCCCACAATAAACCCATTTTCTCCCCTTTCCTCCTAAAGCCCCAGAAATCGTGAACTACGAACCCCTGGGGCTGGAGGCCGATATGTGGTGAGTGATTCCGCTCCCGAGCCCCTTCCCAGGGCTCCCCTCGTGCTGCTGGATCTCCCCTCGTGCCAAAAGCTCTGTGTGACTTCAGCCTCCTCTTCCTCTCTCTTCCAGGAGCATCGGGGTCATCACCTACATCCTGTGAGTATGAGGCAGCTCTGGGGGGGACGGGGCTGCAGGGTGAGCCCCCCACCTCGGGCTGGAGCCTTTTTGGGGTGTCCCAACCCTCTCTGTCCCCAGGCTGAGCGGAGCCTCCCCGTTCCTGGGGGAGACGAAGCAGGAGACGCTGACCAACATCTCTGCGGTCAACTACGACTTCGACGAGGAGTATTTCAGCAACACCAGCGAGCTGGCCAAGGACTTCATCCGCCGCCTGCTGGTCAAGGACCCCAAGTGAGGGACGGGGAGCAGAGCTGGGGGTTCCTCTGGGGCAGGGGATGGTCCCCCCTGCCCGACCTGCTGTGTGCAGGCAGCTCCCTCCGTCCTGCCTGCAGCAGGGTGGGGTCAATTCTGGGATCCCCTGAGTGTGCAGCTCCAATGGGTTTGGGAGAGTTTGAGGGCTGAGCTGGGTCCCCAGGCTCAGGGTTTGGGGAGGAGCAGTGGGGTCAGGAGATTCCTGCAGGATTTCCTGTCTGTGTTTCTCTTGGGAGGCAGTTGGAGGAGCTGGGGCTGGATGCAGCCCCAGCCTTGGGGGGCCCTGAGTGCGGCGAGTTTGTCTGGGCTCAGCCAGACCCCAAAGGTGATCCCAGGATCCGAGCTGCTTTTCCAGGGCTTGAACAGGGAAAGGAGCAAAGCCTCTGCCCTGACCCCAGCCTTGCTGTGTTTGCAGGAAGCGAATGACCATCGCCCAGAGCCTGGAGCACCCTTGGATCAAGGTGAGAAATTAAAGAATTGGTTCTTTTTGGGTGTCTGACCCCTGAGGCGGGGCTCTGCTGCTCCCCCAGCCCTGCGGGGCTTGGTGTCACTGCCGGGGTCTGTGGGTGGGTGCTGGAGCCACAACTGTCCCTGCCGCAGGTGATCAAGAGGAGGAACGTCCGCAACGAGGACAGCGGCAAGAAGCCCGAGCGGCGCCGGCTGAAGACCACGCGCCTGAAGGAGTACACCATCAAATCCCACTCCAGCATGCCCCCCAACAACACCTACATCAACTTCGAGCGCTTCTCCAAGGTCATGGAGGAGGTGGCCGCGGCCGAGGAGAGCCTCCGAGAACTGGAGAAGAACAAGAAGTCCTTCCAGGAGGACATCGAGGCGCTGCTGTCCATCTACGAGGAGAAGGAGTCGTGGTACAAGGAGGAGAACGAGAGCATCAGCCAGGACCTGCGGCAGATCCGGCAGGAGCTGCAGAAGACGGAGGCGCTGAAGAAGCAGGCGCAGGAGGAGACCAAGAGCGTGGTGCAGGCGGCCAACGGGCTCAAGCGGCGCTACCGCAAGCTGGAGAACCACTACGAGGCCCTGGCCAAGCAGGTGGCCTCGGAGATGAAGTTCGTGCAGGAGCTGGTGTGGTCCATCGAGCGCGAGAAGCTGCAGAGCAGCGAGGGCGACGGCAGCATCCGCTAACCCGGCCGGCTCCCCGGTGTCCCCGCTCGCCCGGGAGCCGCCACACCGGTCAGTGTCCCCATCCCTGCCGGCATGGGGGGTCCCTGTGCCTCCCCGGAGCCCCCGCCTCAGGGGGCTGGGGCGGTGCCGCCCTGGGGTTTGGCTTCCCGCGTGCAGCTCTTGCCTGGCTCGTGTCCCCGCGCTCCCCGTCACCGCCGCCGCGCTCGGGGACGTTTGTCCCCACCCCAGCCGGTCCCCGAGCTGCCCCAGCGCCCCGTGGGGGGCTTGGTGGGCAGATCCCCCTGTGCACTCCAGCAGCAGCCACGCGTGGGCTGGGACCAAGGACTGATCCCCGCGTGGCCTCGCTCTCCGCAGCCCCCCGGGTGGCCCCTGTGCCCCCCGTGCCCCCGGGGTGCTGCAGCCCTTGTCCCCTGTCCCAGCCCTGCTCCCCCTTTTCCCAGAATAAAGGTATCTGCCCAGCGGGGCGGCTGCCTCAGCTCCTGCCGTGGGGGGACAGGGGTTGGGAGAGGGATAAGGATGTGCCACGTGACGATTCCCCCACTGTGCTCCCATCCCAAAGAGATTTCCTTAATTTGGGAAGGAAAAGGCTTTGTTTTGCATTATCAGCCCCAGTGCTGTGGGCATGGAGGAGGTCTAGGGAGGGTTTGTGGGGTGTTCCCGGGCTGGGACACTGCCTGAGATCCCTCACTCCTGGGAACGGGGACAGCCAGCTCCCACAGCGCCGCATTCCGGAGAACACCCGAGCAGGGAGCAGGGTTCCCCTGGGAGCACCGGGGGCTTCCCGACTGCCTGTGGCCCATGGAGCCAAGTTCCAGGCCGTGCCCCAGGTCCCTGTCCCTGCTGAGGTCCCAGCAGGTGTGGGTTTCATCCCAATCCCTGGGGCACGTGGGGCTGCTGATCATTTAATCTGCCCGGGGTTCCCTGCCAAGGCACTTGGCTCCCTCGGGAGATGGCGTCACTGGGGCTGTCCCCGTGTCCGGCACAGCCATGGGGTCCGGCCGTGGTGAGGGGACACCTGGGGGGGCCTGGAGCCCCCATCCTGTCCCGTGTCCTGGGGAGGCTTTGGGGTGCAGGTTTGGATGGAGCCGCAGCTCCGTCGGCAGAGACCGTGGGTGAAAGGATGTATGGAAATCCTATAGCCCCGGCTGTTCCCGAGCCGGGCAAAGTTCACATAGTGAGAAACCTTCCCAGATTCTCCTCGTGCCGAGGGTTTGGGTTTCACGCTCCCAAAAGGCTCTGGGAAGTCGCTGGTCATTCACCCCGGCCAAGGAGCTGCGCTGCCCCGGAGCAGCAGGGCATCTCACCCACGTGGATGCACAAATGACACCAAAATAGCTCTAAAAAAAGCAGAATTTGGGGTGTGATTCATGATTTCATGAGTCTAATCCTAAAAGCGGTAGGAATTCGTGTTCAGAATGAACGGGGTGTGCTGCTCCGGGGGATTCCGGTGCCGTGACGTTACCAGGATGTTCCGCTCCAGTCCCCTCTGTGCAGCTGGAGCTGCCACCACCCTGTGACGTTTCATCCTCTGTGGACAGAGATACCAAAACGCCTTTTTTAGGCTTCAATTTCTGCTTCCCAGAGCCTGGCAGGAGGTGGGAGTGAAGGCTTTTCCCTTATAAGTCTTCACAAACCCCAAACGCTTTTGCAGGGCTTAAACTGAGCCGTGAACACCCAGGAAACCCCATGGAAACCAGGGCTGCTTCCCACTGGGATCTGTTCCCGCCAGGGAGCTGCGCCGGGGGAAATGCCCGGTGTAGGAGGAGGGTGACAGGTCCCAGCAGGGCGTCCCTGGCCAGGTGTAATCAGAGCGGGGTGGGTGTCCCCAGGCACACCGGGAAATATCCTTTTTACAGCCTGGGGTGCCAGCAGGAGCCAGAGCTCTCCCTGGCCGTGGCAGCCCCGCTCAGGACAATCGGAAAATCAGTGTAAGACAAGGACAAGGTGGATCTGGCTCCCCTCTGGCTGAAAGCCCCCCCGGGTGGGTTTTTGGGTGATTCCTCACTCATCTGTGGCAGCTGCTTCTCTAGAGCACTGTTGCCAATTCAGGCCCCAAAATCTTGGGTTGGAACCCCCCAGCCGAGTTATTTCAGTGCCTGAGAAGCCCCAGTGCTCATCCCATGGGTTCTGTGTGCACAGGCACCGCATGGATTGAGGGATGTCCCTCCCACGGCGCTGCCCTCGCTCCAGCTGGAATGTGGATGGTGTTTGGTGTTCGTGCCTGAAACGGCTCCTAGGGAAGCAGAGTTTTCACTTCCCATTCCCTGAGCAATCCCCCCGTTATTTAATTATGGATTTAAATTCACAAACTGAGCCATGGGGGCCTGTGTGAGCACCCAAACCCAACCAGGGACACGTGGAAGGAGGTCTGAACCCCCCCAGGGCTGGGATCCCGAACACCCAGGAGAAAGGAGCTGCTGCTGTGGTTCGGATGAGCTTCATACCATTTTTATTGCAATAACGCCGAGTGATGAGTTAAACCAGGACCTCAAAAGGAGACTGAAGTGGATTTTTGCTGAATTGACGACGTTACAAACAAGCCTTGCACGAAGCCCTCGTGTTTGCAGGAGCACCCAAGCAGGAGCTCTCTCGTTTTCCCAGCACAGCTCTAATTTGCTCTGCTATAAAAATGCCGTTCCCAAGTTCTCTGTCAGCCAGTGGAATATAAAATAATTACAAAAAAAAATCCCCCACCAGGGCGACCCTGCCCGTGTGGTGGGAATAAGTTATCCTCGGTCTTCAATTATATACAGAAGGGACTCGCCAAAGGCAGCGGGAGAGGAGCTGGCACAAACCAAGCCCCGTTCCCGCTTCCAGGTATTATTTACATCGCGCTGTACACGGATCTGCCGATCTGCCCAGGCCCTGGAGAGCAGGAAGGGAGAAAGGGTGAGATCCAGGCTGCTCCCAGCACGGCCCCTCCTGCTCCAGCCCTCGGGATTTCAGTTACCTATGAGCAATTCAAGATCTTGTTGTGAATATCTTCAAAAACTTGGTTGTAGAGTTCATCCCTTGACTTGAGGCCGTCTAAATAAACTGGGAGAGAAAAGGGGGAGTCAGGCTGGGGCTTTCCATCGGAACAGGATTTTGGTAGATTGGTTTTTAAATATTTCGTGTTTTATTGACCCAAATGACAACTGGTTTTTCTACTGGAAAAACAGAACCATCCTGCAAACACAATGGCCTGTGAAATCCCTGTTATAAATTCCTTTTTCATGTTTTTATCCTCTCTTAAGTCCCTAATAGTACAAAGCAAAGGGAATAAGTTCTTAGCTCTAAAAACTGCCCGTATTTATCCAAAGTAGGCCAGGATTACAACTTGGGAGTAAAAATAGCACCCTGCATCATCACAGTGGAAGTTTCCCCGAATTAAATCACCCAATTCCTTAAATTCCAACTCCAGGGCTGACAGGATTTGTGTTTGGGGAAGGCTTACCCACGTCCACACCGCCGTCCTCCATCTCCTTCCTGTACTTGAGGTACATGGGCCACACGTGGCCGTCGAAGAGGCCGGGGGGGTCGGGAATGGTGTAATTCCGAGTACTGGGAATAACAGCACGGAAAAGGAACGTCAGGAGCGCCAGAGGTTGGGTATTAGGAAAAAAACAAGTTCATGGAAAGGGTTGTAAAGGATTGGCACAGCTGCCCCGGAGTCCCCGTCCCTGTGTTCGAAACCGTGTGGAATGAGATGAACTTGAAGGTCCTTCCAACCCCAACCATTCCGTGATTCCGTGAGGGAGCGGAGGGAAGGGCTGGATGCACACCCGGGATGCTCTCACCTCCTCCTCCTCTTGCACTCGTCGTACGGCACCGCCAGGTAGTAGCGGATGTCGAACAGCTCTTCCAGAGGCCTGGGCAGGGGAGAAGGACAGAACGTGTGGATATCTCACTTTTAACGGCAGAAAAAAGCACGAAATCACCCCAGAAACCACAGAAACCTCTCTGCCTCCATGGGATTGGTGTCTGTTGAAGACAGCCCGAGGGTAAAGCGCTTCCCTCATGGGTTTGTTAACTCCAAACCGTGGAAATGTCTTTCCTGGAGGTCAGGATGGCCCAGCTGGGGCTTTCCCTCCCAAGCACCTGCCGCTGGTCCTGAGGGGGATCAGACACTGGGCTGGGAACCCTGGCTCTTCCTAAATCATTCCAAACTCCGTTTGCAGCAAAGTCTGGGACAGGGCTTTAAGGTCCCTTCCCAACCTCTCTGGGATTCCGTGTTCTTCCCCAAAACTTCAGGGAGTTCCCTCTGCCGCAGCCTGCTGCTCTTACTACGCCCAGTGTAGCAGTGTTAAACAAGCACGGGATGGAACTGTTCCCAAATTCCAGGAGATTCCAGGCAGTGAATGGATTCTTGCCCTGGAATCCTGCACCTCTCTGCCAGCTCAAATCCTGCTCTAAAACACCCCTGGACTTCGAGGCTGTGCCCTAAATCAGAACCTTGCATTCATCTCACTTCTACCAGGATTTAGGAGTTAATTTTACATCTCACAGCAGAAAATGCTCCGGGGTGAGAACTTAGAACGAGGCAGGAAGGGGAAATTAGTAAAAAAAAGGCGTTTTTATCTCTGGCACGAGGGATTTAAGGATCTTCCCTGGCAAACCACGAAGAGTTCTCCAAACCTTACTTGTAATTATAGAGCAGGAAGCCTTCAATGACCAATATATGGATATCTTGGGAGGTTGGCTCTCTAGAGCCGGGTGTGACGTTCACCCCGTGCGAGCGGGCAAACTTCACGGGGTTCTCAATCCAGGCCCGCACTGTGCTCACCATTGCCTCCATATCCAGGGACTCCAACACTGGTCGGGAGAAAGGGGGTGGGTGGGAAAAAGGGACACCATCAAACACCATCAACCACCACGGGCTCGAGAGCGTAAAACAGAACGAGCTCGGAAAAATTACAATTACAGGAAATTTACAGTTAAAATACGGAGAAAGAAATACTTAGGAAAAGAATATACATTACTGCATCCTATAGGGAACACTGCTCTTACCATCCCATTGCTTAAAGCCGTCCTCCCCGACTTCTATTTGATCTTGTGGCTGAAATATAGTGAGCAATAAAACATTGCTGCAACCTCGGCGGGATCAGTTCCCTGCGATGCCATCGGCACCTGGCCACCACTGCCACACACAACCACCCCTGGTCCCTGGCAGCCACGCAGGAACGTCGGCGTTCCCAGCTTTCCCCAACCCCGAGAGCTCTGGGGAGCTCCCTTGGCTCGCTCAAACCACTTCGGATAAAGACTTTTATGATAATCACACCATACGGTGTTAATTGGCAAAATGCTCCAGGGTGTTGTTTATACATCAATGTACAAGAATTTTCAGTGAAAATATAATGTTAAATAAGTGCTAGAATGTACATTTTTCAATAATAGGTATTTTAACTCCTCTAATAGAAATTGCAGCACTTTGGTTGCTCAGTTACAGCTTTCCTTGTGCTGGCAATCACACAGAAGTTACAGATTTTTATGGAAAATCAAACAGAATTCCTCCTCCAAGGGCTCCCATCTGATGAAATCAGTGCAGGACACACCGAGCACACAATGCTGGTGCTGGAGCACTTCGTGTTTTGGGGGATGACCCACAACTGCTCCAAATCCATTCCTGCACCTCTCGGACGTCCACGCGTGGTGGGGTCCAGGGATGAGATCGTTCCCATGAAACGGAGCAGGGTTTAGTAACACCCTGCACCCCCAGGCAGAAGGCACTGAAGGTCTTCTGCATTAATCTCTGCAATTATTTTAATTGGGTTCTGATACAGATCTATCCAAGCCCCCCAGTAAAACCCCCTTTCTGTATTTAAACCAGCACAGAGGTGCTTAAACCCTAAAGTGTCATTTAAGAGTCACATTCGTACTTTAGTAAAACAAAGAGGAAAATCCCAACATGGAAAAAACCCATTCATTTAGAGCACAATAAATAACCTCTGACTGGAAGCAGTAGTCTGGCCTAAATTTAAATCTGTTGTTAACACTCAGAGGTGGTTTTGCTGTGACTGCTCTGAGCTGGGTCGTGCCAAGCTCCTGTGGCATTTGTAAAGGTCAGGAGCTCCCACCTGTCCAGTCATTTAAAAATTAAATATATATATATATATATATATAACCCCAGAAAATCAGAAAGCTTGTGGCTCCTAAGCTGTCAAACCTGACTTGATTTACCCTGCACGTACAAGTAAGGAAGAGGACTCAGCTTACCTTGAAGAAATCATCCTGATGGACCACGCAGCAGTTGGGGAGCGCCTTGATGAGCCTGTTGGTCAAGGTGGTTTTGCCACCATTGGTGACCCTGCAAGGATCGGGGCGAGACAGAGGGGGAAGAACCACATGAGAGCGGGGTCTGGGAATCACTGAGACCCCCGGCGGGACAGAGCCCTGAAGGAGCCGAACCCCGAGGGATCCGAATCGCGATCCCCGGCGGGAGCCCCTGAGGGACCCGAACCCCGAGGGATCCGAACCGCGATCCCCGGCGGGGACCCCTGAGGGATCCGAACCCCGAGGGATCCGAATCGCGATCCCCGGCGGGAGCCCCTGAGGGACCCGAACCCCGAGGGATCCGAACCCCGAGGGGAGCCGGGTCCGCNGCCCTCCTCAGAGCTCCGCCCCGCGCCCGCGCGCGCGCTCGGCAGCGCGTAACGGCCGCGCCGCTTCCCGCGCGCGCGCAACGGCGGCGCTGAGGGGAGCGCGCGGGGTCGCCATTGCCGCCCCCTCTGAGGGGAGCGCGGGGCCGCCATCGCCGCCCCCTCACAGCCACGGGCCCTGAGGGGAGCGCGGGGCCGCCATTGCCGCCCCCTCGGAGGGGAGCGCGGGGCCGCCACTGCCGCGCCCTCACAGCAACGGGGTCGTTCATTGCCGCCCCCTCACAGCAACGGGCCCTGAGGGGAGCGCGGAGCTGCCATCGCCGCCCCCTCGGAGGGGAGCGCGGGGCCGCCATCTCCGATCCGTGGCCCCCGGTCACACCAGCCATGGCGGCCGCATCTCAGCCGCGGGCCCGGCGGACACGATGCTCAGGATGGAATCACTGAGGTGCCCTCGCTCCGCTCTCTCCGGGCGGCCCGGGCTCCCTCGTACCCCCATAGCCCGTTTAAAGGTGAAAGCTCTGAATAACCTTCCGCTCCCCTGCCTTATTCCTCTTTTTTTTTTTTCCATTCCGGGGCTGTATAAACCCCTCAGTCACATATTATTAATGTATTATCATTATAATAATCCGTATTTCCTTCAATGTTCCATTTCCCGAACCCTCCTGCTGCACTCACCCCGTCCTAGCACCAACACACTCAGGTCCCTTCAATCCTAATTTTTTCTTAAAGAAAATCAATGCCTTTTATACACCACCACCCCATTTTATTAGAAACGGGATTTTTTCCTCTCTTCGTCTTTCAGAGAAGCTTTAAAAATAATTTTTTGGCTCTATCTAGCCTCTAAATTTACTTGAGAGGGGTTTTTTTGCCATCTCAGCATCCCTCCTGCTAACCCTATGACAGGATATATAAAACTATGGATGAAAGTGTATCTAAAAATGTATAAATGTGTAGGTAAGTATAAATTTGTATATAGAAATATATAAGTATATAAAATATATGAAGTGTATCTAAAATATATATAAAAGTCTGTATGAAAGGATGCGCTGCCCCGCAAAACTGTTGAAGCAGCATCCATCCTTTCAATCCTATAAAAGTAGATATAAAATAATGTAAAAGTACATCTAAAAGCATATATTAAAATACATATTAATGTATGTATAAAAGAGTGTGTCAGCCCGCAGAGCTCCCCGCATTTAAGCATCACGCATTAAGACTCAGCAAGTTGCATCATCCCCCAAACCCCGCATCCCGAATATTAATTTATAGCCAGGCAAATAATCCCCAAGCCTCAGATCGTCTCCCATCCAAAAATTAAACAGGAAAAGCATAAAATACCCACAATTTCAGCAGGGACTTACCCGCCGATGCCTATAATATATTTCATTTTGCAGAGTCGCCTCTTGAGCCGGAATGTGGTGAAGGGAGAAAAAAAAAAATAAGAATTTGGGAAGGCTGAAAGAACTTTGAGCGGAACAGAAACTCCGCTGCCTCTCTTCCCTCCCTCCCCGGGCTGTGCTCTGCCTCCCTGCCCCGTTCATTGAGGGAAAAGGCGCTTTTGGGGCGGATTTATAGGGCCGTGTCCCCGCCCCGCGGCCGCTGCCGAGCCCTGTGACCATCATGAGCCCGCGATGTCACGTTCCGGGCAGCTCCGGCCAAGGCTCAATGTCACATTTTTGGAGGGATTCGGTCCCCCCCCTCCGATGGCACAGCCTGGGGGGGGGGTTCAACCCCACAATGTCACATTTTTAGGGGGATTTCAACCCCACAATGTCACATTTTTAGGGGGATTTCAACCCCACAATGTCACATTTTAGGGGGGTTTAAACCCCTAATGTCACATTTAGGGTGGTTTCAACCCCACAATGTCACATTTTAACGGGGTTTAACCCCCCCAGTGTCACATTTTAGGGGGTTCAGCCCCAGAGTGTCACATTTTTGGGGGAGGTTTAACCCCACAATGTCACATTTTAGGGGGTTTGAACCCCACAGTGTCACATTTTAGGGGGGTTTCACCCCCAATGTCACATTTGGGGGGGTTCAGCCCACTCCCCAGGGTCACATTTTAGAGGCATTTTTGCCAACCCTCCAGTGTCATTTTTTGTGGGGTTCTAACCCTCCAATGTCACTTTTTGGCGGGGGTTTCAACCCCTCAGTGTCACATTTTAGGGGGGATTCAGCCGATCCTCAGATGTCACAACTGGAGGAGTTCAGCCAACCCCTCAAGTCACATTTTGTGGGGTTCCAACCCTCCAATGTCACATTTTGGGGGGGGTTTCAACCCCTCAGTGTCACATTTTAGGGGGGATTCAGCCGATCCTCAGATGTCACAACTGGAGGAGTTCAGCCAACCCCTCAAGTCACATTTTGTGGGGTTCCAACCCTCCAATGTCACATTTTCTGGGGGAATTTCATCCCCACAGTGTCACATTTTAGGGGGGTTTCATCCCACCCTCCAATGTCACATTTTTAGGGGGTCCCACACCCCAGTGTCACATTTTGGGGGGCTCAACCCTCCGGTGTCACATTTTAGGGGCTCAGCCCACCCCCGTGTCCCACTCTGGCCCTGCACCTGTCCCTCTCCCTCGCCGGCCCCGTCACCACCGCCGCCAAAAATAACTTTTTGGCCAGCTCTTCCTTTGCCTAAATTAGTCATGGGCTAGGTGGAAATGTCAGCCCTGCCAGAGCTCCCCCGGGAGCCCGGGAAGCCGCCGAGGTGTGCGGGATATAATTAAGTCGGGATTTTTTTTTCCTTGCCGTCTCCCCTCCTTTACTCCCCAATTCCCATCTGATTATTTGAAACTCATCCAGGAATGTCACGGGAAGGAATTCTTCTCTAAACTTCTGCTAAGTGAAAAAAAAAAAAAGAATTAAATTTAAATTTTATTTTTAAATTTTATTTTTTTTTTCCTTTCAGTCGATCTGTTCAGAGAAAGGAATGTGGATGAATCTTCCCGGAATGTCTCCCTTTGACTCTGCAGAAGGGATTTTTTTGAACAGTTTATTTTTTGTAAATAGACACAAAATTCCTGAACTATTATGTCTCCCAAGAGCCTCCTCCTCCCCAGTTAACTCAGAGAAAACAAAGCTTTTTAAGGTAAGTTGTTCACCATCGTTTCCAGGGTAAAATGATAATTCCAGAGAAATCTGGAGCTTGGATTCTTGCGTTTGAACAAGCTCAGGGAGGCTGGATTTCCATTCCCTGCCTGGCATTTGCAGTGGGGAGTCCCCACATCCCCCCCTCAGCTGATTAAAGTAAAAAAAAATTGATAAATTGACCTCCAATTAGCTCCCACTCAAAATTTTAATGCCTTTTATTACTTTTCTCTCCCATCCCTGAACTAGGAAGTTGTCTGGGCCAAGAAATCCAACTCCAGGGATTGTTTTACCACGTTTGACCTTACGAGAAAGGGAAAGAGAAACCAAGAGGCTCCAAAGTTGTGTCAAAGTTCCGAGGGGACAGCGGCCCCGGCCACCTCTGCTCCAGTTCCCTTTGCGCTGCAGCCCCGCTAATCCAAATATTTTTGGGCCGTGCGATCCCAGTGAGTGGAATTTGCGTTCTGCCCGGCTGGGTTCTCCTGCAGGAACGTGGCCCGGGGATACAGGTGGGGTTTTCACCCTCGGGAAAATGAGGATTTGGCCTAAGAGGTACCAAAATGAGCAGTGAATTTTTAGGATTTTTAGTGTTGAAAGCAGCCGGTGATGGTGGTGGGAGCAGCAGGGTTTGGCTGGGTTGTTTGGGATCAGGGAACCCAGAGCAGAGTCCCGCTATCTCTGTGAGGAATGGCAACATTCCTGTTTCTTCTGGAAACACAAGGATTGAAGGACACAGGGCCCGTTTGGTGTTGCTGATGAGGTTTTTTTAAGCTCACAGCTGCAAACCCTATTCCTGTCACTGTAAAAGCTCATTTCCCCTCACTGTAAAGCTCATTTTTCCTCAGTGTGAAGCTCATTTCTCCTCCCTGTAAAAGCTCATTTTTCCTCAGTGTAAAACCTCCTTTTCCTCAGTACAAAATCCCATTTTTAAACCTTTTTTCCCAGCCCTTCAGTGCTCCTGTGGCCGTTCTTTCCCCAGTATAAAATCTCATTTTTAAACCCTTTTTTCTCAGCCCCTCAGTGCTCCTGTGGCCGTTCCTTTCCCCCAGTTTGTTTTTAGGCTCCTTGGGGTGGTTTTTCTCTCTCCCCCATTCCCACTCACACCCCAGCCATCCCGGGAGCTGGAATTCACCCACATAGCTCCAGTTCCCGGATTCCTGCCTGCCCTCGGAGCTGCTGCTCCTCTCGGAGGAGCCAAGTGCCAGCCTGTATTTGGAGATCCCATTCCAGCTGTCTCCTTCCTTCCCGGCAAATCCCACCTCGGCCCCGCAGCCGGCAGCGGTGCTGACACTTCAGCCCTCCCCAGCTGCAGCAAACTTCACCCAAGCCCGTCAAAAGATGAGTTATGCAAATGCCAAATGCTCAGAAAGGCTTTTTTTAGCCCCGTTTCTGGGCGAGCTGCGTGCCGGTCATCTGCATCTTCCTTTTTTTGGGGCCTGTTTATCGCGGGGATACGTTATCTGCCCGACACTTCGCTCGCACGAATGCCATTCACCGGGAGCCTGAATCAGAGGCAGGCCCCGTTATTTTTAGAATACTAATGTTTACTAAAAGTTAATATTAATATGCTTTGTTCAAACTCCGCTAAATTTAGCAGGGGGGAAGTTTAATATTCGTGGAGCCATCGGGGCATTATTTATCTGGGATTGTTTAGTTCCTGGGTGCCCGGTGACCTTTCTGCTGCCCGATGTGACTCATTTCTTCTGCAGCCTTAATTCAGGATTTTAATCCTTCACTAATCATGAGACATTGTTTATGGGATGAGCAAGGTTGTGCCAAGGAGGGGACGTCAGAGGCGAGGAATGGGAGTCGTTTTCACTTGGGAATGTTGAAATTTGGGGTTATTTATTCATTCCAGCGCTCCGGGGGTGGTGGGTGGCTCCGAGCGCTTCTCCAAGGAGCTCCCCAGAGGAGTTTGAGGGAGAACAGGGAAACAGAACCTTAAAAAACCGGAATTCACTGCGAGCCTGAGCAAGCGCAGCAGCTCAGAACGGGCAGAATTCGGGCAGTGGAATAGCAGAGTTGATGAATGCCAGGTGCCAGCGGCTCCCGGCCAGGACCTGCCACTGCCAGGGTGACATTCCCTGACACAAAGTCCCGTGGGAGCGGCAGGGCCGCGTCACACGGAGAGCTCGGACAAGGCAGGGCCGGGCAGGAGCAGCTGTGCCCGCAAGGAAAAGGCAGAGGAGAAAAAATAACCGGTGCATCATTGCTCCGGGAAGTGGAATCAGCCTGGAAAAGTGTCCTGGGGGGAAGGAGGGACCTCAGCCAGCAGGGACAGGGCCCGGGGCAGGGCTGGGGCTGTGTCAGGGGGATTCGGGATGGAGATCAGGGAAAGGTTCTTCCCCAGAGGGTGCTGGGGCCATTCCCAAACCTGCCGGAGCTCCAGGAGCCTTTGGAAAACGCTCTGGGACAGGATGGGATTGCTGGGGAGCTTGGGGTCGTGCTGGGGTGTGAAACAAAGATTGGAGGCAGCAGAAAGCCTCAAACACCCCCAGAGCTCAGCCCAGTGCCAAGGGGAGCGAGCCAAGCTGGGAAAGGAGGGAATGCTCCAGCCCTTTCCCTCTTTCCCACTCGCAGCGTGGCTTTGTTTCCTCCCCTTGGCTGTGATTCATTAAACCCTAAAAGCTGTGGGTGGTGTAAAACTGGGTATTTTCTGATTTATCCCCCGGCAGCGGAGACAAGAGGCCTCTCCACAGAGCGACTCAGCCCAGGCAGGTGAAATCATCTCCCGGGATCCTCTCCTTCCTCCAGAGGGAAACGGAGCTGATTTAAACCCCACAGCTCCTCTTCGGGTGGGTGAAAGGAGGCGGGATGGACCTCACCCCTAAAGAGGGTGGATTGTTGGGGAGAAATCCTCCTTTTCTTCAGCTGGGAGTTCTGGTTTGTGTCTGGGAATTCTGGTTTGTGTCTGGGAATTCTGGTTTGTGTCTGTGAATTCTGTTTGGTGTCTGTGAATTCTGGTTTGTGTCTGTGAATTCTGGTTTGTGTTTGGGAATTCTGGTTTGTGTCTGGGAATTCTGGTTTGTGTCTGGGAATTCTGGTTGGTGTCTGCGAATTCTGTTTGGTGTCTGTGAGAGCAGCCAGGCTGGGAAACCCCTCGGAATATTCCAGTGCTCTGCTGAGCTTTTCCCGGAGATTTCTCCTCTCGGGATCCCCAGGCAGCGTCGGGAAAGAGCCGCCCGTGGGAGGAGATTCGCACCCGGTGCCAGCTCCGCTCGCGGCTCGGGTGACAGAGGAGATCCCAGCGCCGAGGAGGTGGCAGCGCTGGCTTTTCACTCAGCTGCAAAGGTTACGTCCAGGTGGGAAAGGATTTTTCTGTTTTAGAGGCAAACCCAGGTTTTTTATTTATTTTTTTTTTAATTCCACACAGGGAAGAATTCCCAAAATCCCACTAACCCTGCCCTCCGGGAAGCCATTCCCTGGGTCCTGTCCCTCTGTCCCTTGTCCCCAGTCCCTCTCCAGCTCTCCTGGAGCCTCTCCAGGCACTCGAAAGCCACAATTTGGTCACCCCAAAGCTCCCCCGTGGTTGTTGACCCCACAAATTGAATATTTGAGCTACAAAATTGCAACCCCTCCGAACTTTTATATAGAAATTAAACAAAAAAAAAGCAGAGGAAGAGCAGAAAAAAATGTTATTGATCCTGATAGGATTTGGGGTTTTGGGGGGGAAATAAAATCAGAGCAAAAAATCTGCTTCATACAGACACAGAGCACAAGTGTAGATTTCAATTAATTATGATTAATTTCAATTAATGTGCATTTCCTGACGGAATTCACAGCACGAACACAGCAATGCTTGTTAGAGGATTAGACTTGTACATCTTCATATTTCCAATTCATTAATTATGTTAATGATTTATCCAAACCCACTCGAATTAGACATCTCAGGCATTTTCCTGTCAATGCTTGTTATTTTTAATATTAAAAATAATATGAAATATTATCAATATTAAAAATGAACAAGGGGTTATTGGGGCTTGGGGTTTTTTGCTGTTTAAGTGGCCTTGGGTTGAGGTTTTTTGATGTGTTTGGGTTTATAATTCAATTCCCAATCAGGTCATTAATTGGATTATAAAAATGTTTGTAAAAATGAGATTAAAGAACTTGAGACAAGTAGGGTTGATAGAAACCCAAGGGAAGGAATTTTTCCATGGCTCTTTCCTAAATCCGAGAGACAATTCTCCAGAAGAGGAATTATTTTAACAGAAACACTCGGAGATGAGAATTTTGCAGCGTCAGAGTTTCCAGGGAGGCCTTGGAATGCCTTTCCTCAAGGGAACAACATCCAAACCGAAATTTCCCTCACATTTTCCACGTGGAGCCAAAGCCGAAATAAAACCTCCGGACAGAAGGAAGGGGCTGCAGGTTGGCTGAAGGATTAGTCTCGTTTTAATCGAATATCCACAGATTTCATGGAATAATACAAAGCAAAACTGGGGGTACAGACGAAGAGTCCGCTAGCACAAACCACCTACGCACAACCACTGCGGGGATGAGAGTTCACACGTTCGCACGTCGGGCCGGGGCCGGCAGGGAAAACAAAAAAAAACAACCCTGGGATTGTGGTTTATGGTCGAGGTGAGTCCTCAACTCTGCTCTACCAAAACCTGCCGCGCTTCTGGCCGCCAGGAAAGGAGGAGGGACCAAGAGAAAAATGTGCTTTTTGTGTTTCGAGCCCGTTTGCTGTCCCTTTCACCTGCTGCAGGCCGGACCCAGCTCATTCCCACCAGGGCTTTGAATCCCTGCACCTCTAAAATAGAGGATTTGTTGCCTTGAAAGCCTTTTCTGCACATCTGTGGGGGGAAATAAAAAAATAAAAGAGATGGAAAAGTTGCCATGAGGGAAGCTCTAAATATCCACTCACATTGACACAGCACTGTACAGAAAAAAAAAAAAAATGGGATTAATAATTCCACTGGAATCGACAGCAGCATCCCAGGTTTGATTCCTGCGCCTTCCTCGTGAGTCAGAATAAAAATTACTGGACAGTCCCAAATCTGGACGGTTCTGTGTGGAAAAACCAGAGGAGTTGGAGCTGCCTGGAGCTGAGGAGGGCCTGGGATGGATCCTCAGAGAGAGGGGACGGTGATTCTGGAATCAGCTGTACAGGAAGAGGTTGGATTTCTCAGGCTGATGTGGAGTGAACTGGAGCCACTGACACACAGAGAGTAAAAACACCAGGAATTCAGTGAACATGGGCATAAAAGAACATTTTCTGCAGCTAAAACGGGACTTCCCATGGAAGAAAAATCTCAGGAAAAGTCAAATCAGAGCAGAAACCGCTCAGGATAACACAGGGAATTCATGAATCAAGATCCTGGTCCTCCAGGGAGGGTGTTCTGGGGCACGCGTGGGACACCGAGCAGTCCAGCAGTATTGCTAAAGGGAGGAAGTTTATTTCATTTTATTCTTTAAACATATGTATATATGATATATTCTGGTCAAAGTTCTACCGTAAATGCGCTTTTACCAGCGTCAGTGCAGGTTTCTCACCGTCCAGTGGGATCTGTCACTCCACCTGCGGGACAGGGACATTTTTTGTGTTTCTGCCCAAGAATTTGTAGTTTTTGTTTTGCAGTCAGCACCTAAAATCACCGGTTGAAATAAGTTAATTATTTTTTTTTTTCTTTGCTGCTATAAAATGCATCTTTGACATTTATAATTTCTCCTTGCTGGGGCTGCAGGTTCTTCTCCGCGTTGAAAAGACACAAAAACATCATCCATGCATCCCTCCATCCACCCGGGAACACGAACGTTATACACGCGTAAAACTCCGTGAAAAATTAAAATCTAGTGCACGCCACTTGGAGTGCTCCGTCAGAAAGTGCACTTTTTGAAACAAACAAACAAAAAAAATTGGTTCCAAGAAGCTAAAAATTGATTTTTGTAGGGCAACATCTGCCCGCCTTCGTCTCTCGAAGGGAAGTGTGGATCTGTCGTTTGCCCAGCTGAAATTCCCTCGCCCTGAAGGAATTACTTGGAAAAACGTGAAGTTTCCTTGTCAGATCTGCTCATTCCGTGTTTCTTTTTCTCTGAAAATGCAGACAGAGTGGTTTTGGGAAGGAATGAAAGAAGCAAAAAGCACATTCTGTGTGGAGGCTGCTGAGGATCCCGAGCCCCCCATGGAGGGTGACTGGCATTCCTCGTCCCCACATCCATGTTTCCCACAACAGCAGTGTTTTCCATGAGGTTGTGAACGTCTTTTTGATGCACAAAATCTTTCTAGAGTTGGGTTTTAACCCATTTTTCAATGTTTTATCCACTTTATTCACGATACAACTGCAAACTTCCCTTGCAGTGCCCAGCTTGGGTCACGCTCTTGGTGGAAAGCCGATGATTTTTCTCTAAATGCATAAAAACAGTCTCCGAAAAAAAAAAAAATGGAAAATCTACTTTCAGTATTCTCAGTGAATTCACAAACTATGGGGCCACAAGGAGCTTTGTGATTGTTTCCAGTCAGAACTGAAATGGATTTAATCAGCAAGGTCCTTCCAGCTCAGGATGGCGGGGAGGTGTCACCTGGAGTAACCCTGAACTCCAGGATGACCTCGAGGGCTCTTCCTCCCTTGAAGCTCAGAATTCCTTGTGAAATCCCAGGACTTGGCAGGACCTTGAATCCCATCCAGTGCCACCCTGCCATGGAATCCCACTGTCCCAGGCTGCTCCGAGCCCCCTCCAGCCTGGCCTGGGAGCGTTTTGTCAATAATTGCTTTATAAAGAGCTCGTTTGGTGCTTGTTCTTCGCGTGCCAGTGAGGTGGAATGTGGAATTTTTTTTCCCATCTTCAGCCTCTGGGTTGGTGCTGTGGGTGCTCTGCTGTCCATGCAAAGGTGAGGGCAGGGAATCCATCCACGGCCGGAGCGTGTGAGGAGAACGGCTCAAACGGGAATTAAGGTTAAAAAGTTCATTTGGTGCTTCCTTGGAGCATCCAGGGAAAGGAGGATCTCATCCAGAGTGGTTTCGTTCGCTGAAAGGAAGAAAAAGCAGCTTTGTGTATCCGGTGGAGCCATCCCCACCTTCAGGGAAAATCTTGCTTTGCCAGAATTCTCCTTGAAGTGGTGAAACGGGCAGGGAATTCTTCACCTGCAGGGGTCTGAGGGGTTTTACCTGATCGTGGAATCAGGGAATGCTGGAATGGTTTGGGTTGGAGGGACCTCAGAGCCCATCCAGTCCTGCCCTGCCCTGGCAGGGACACCTCCCACTGTCCCAGGGGCTCCCAGCCCCATCCAGCCTGGCCTGGGACACTCCCAGGGATCCAGGGGCAGCCCCAGCTGCTCTGGGCACCCTGAGGCTGTGCAGGCTGGCTCTGAAATCAGGAGTTTCCAAGGAATCTTTTCCAGAGAGTTGTTCCTTCATTTCTTTTCCCCCTTCCTTTGCTCACAGGATCCTCACGAGTCCGAAATCCAAGGGTCAATGTCACACCTGCATCCCTCAGCTACGGAACCAGCCCCGCGTCCCGCGCTCTCCACGGGGATATTCCAGGCGGGAACGCTGATGGATGAGGCCCTCAGGAGGGAAACTTCCCACACTTCAGCAGCTTGTAGGAGGTACCAGCAGTGAGTGATTGTCCAGTGTGGTGACATCGAGACAAAGACAAGGCGTGGAAAACTCCCCCGTCCGCCAGGCTCCCTCTAACGCAGCCCCTTTGGTGTGCGCTGGGGAGCAGCTCCTGGGGAGGTGCCGTTCCAGGGGGGATTCCTTCAGGGATGGGACAAACCAGGAAAACCCCCGGGATCCCCTTCCGGGAGTGGGTAAAGAGGAGCCGGCAATGAGTGAGCGAGGCGGCCGCGGTGGCAGCGGAGCCGAGGCCGCCGGGCACTTGGGATGGTCAGGAGGAAACACAGCGGCTGCAGAGAGGAGGGAATTCTCTTCCCGTTGCCCGGAGTCGTTGTTCCCTGCGGCAGAAGCTTCTGGGGTGTCCTGGGGGAACCCGGGGGTGCAGCTCAAAGCAAAAGGTCTCCGCGCTGGCCAGCAGCGAGTGAGGGGAGGGGTTCATAATTTAAACCAAAAATAAATTCTCTTTCTGGGCTGGGGATCCGGGGGCTGGAGGATGCTCTTGACTTACTACGAGGACACACAGTGAGGATTTGCACTGTGCCAGCGCTCTCCACAGACCATTCCCGACACACACCGGAACCTGTCCTGAAAAGTGCTGTTCTTGCTTCGTTTCGGGGGAGTTTTGTTTCTTTGTTGTCATTCTTCTTTTTTTTTTTAAAAGGAAAATGTTTCCCAACAGGTGAAAGGAGGCAGAGGAGGCAGGCTCCGGGATTTCCGGGACTTGGAACGAGGTGGTGGCGAGGTCTGGAACCCGAAGGTGGCTGAGGTGGGGACGGCCAGGCTGCTCGCTCTGCGGCTCCCTTCGTCCGCGCCGCCGCCGCCGCTCAGGACATTGTGGGCAGGGACACAGGCACAGCAGTTAATGCCAGCAAGCAAACTGAGGTAAAAAATGTTATTATTGCCACTACACCCACAAAAAGATGAGTGAATTTGGGTGAAAAACACAGAAGTGTGTTGGGGACAGAGACAGTGCCAGTCATGGCTTTCAGGGACAGAGTGACACCAGGCTGGGGGATCCTGGGTCTCATTTCCTGCTCATGGATCACAAATGCCGTGGAATCTGTCACAGACACACAAAGCAGCTCAAACCTGGTTTCCTGATCCTCTGCTGGGGGCACGGGCCTGCTGCGAAGAGAAGCAGCACAAATCAGGGAATCTCCACCACAAACCAATCCCCCCGCTCTGCCCTGAGCTCCTGTTTATTTCTGGGAACAGTTCAGCCTCAGCCAGTGGAGCTTTCCCTGCTCCCCTCAGAGTCAGACACAATGAGAGGAGAGGCTGCATCTCTGATCAGAGCCAAACCCAGGCCGGGTTATCCTGGTGAAGGATTTTGTTTTCCAAACCCCTCCAGAATTTTCCTTCCCTACAGTTCCAGCCTCCATCAGCTCCCAGCACTCTGGGAATGTCCTATTGGAGCCCTGGGGTTGTTCCCAAACCCACAGACTGTTCCAGGGGAGGATAAACAGAGGAGTCGTTACCTTTCCCTCTCAGCCATGTCTTGTTTCTCCTCTGCCCTGTAAACACAAATCCCGTTGGAAATCCCAGTGGGAAGGAGGGAGCTCCAGTGCCTTCCTGGGGCCTTGGAGAGGACCCACTCTCCATCCCATCCCTCCCCAAATCAATCTCACCTTTCTTTTCTGGCCTTGATCCTCTCTTCCTCGTATCTGCAACAGAGAGGAAACGCTCTTTAAACGCTGCTGTTCACTTCCAGTCAAATTTTGTGTTTGCTCTGGGGGCGACAGGAGCTGCACAGTCTGAGCCCAGGTTTGTCCCAGGCTCTGCCTTCTCAATTTGTGGATTTTGGCTCAGCACCACGCAGGGTGTCTGTGCTGCCCTCCCCAGAGCCCCGGGTGCCCCTGACACTCACTGTAGGACGCAGTCTGGAATCTGCACGTGCTCCATGGGGATGAGCTGCTCCAGCTCCTCCAGGGTGTGGACATACTGGATCTTATTGATGAACTTCACACTGGCAGAGAGAGAGAGAGAGACAGAGTGCCACCCTCATGGCTCCTAAAAACACCTCTGGAGCTGTCATTGGAATATCAGAGACGTAGGACAAATGACAGCTTCACCTTGGTCACCCCCGGCTAAGGGTGAGTTTAAAATCTGATTTGTGGGATTAAACCCCAGGGAAGGGCTGGAGCTGTGTCAGGGGAGGTTTAGGTTGGAGATCAGGAAAGGTTCTTCCCCAGAGGGCGCTGGGCACTGCCCAGGCTCCCCAGGGACTGGTCCAGGCCCCGAGGCTCCAGAGCTCCAGGAGCGTTTGGATAATGCTCTGGGACAGGGTGGGATTGTTGGGGTGTCTGTGCAGGGCCTGGGGCTGGACTGGATCATCCTGTGGGTCCCTCCCAGCTCAGGATAATCCAGGACTCTGTGATTCCAAACTTCCACCCCGAACCCCTCTGAGTCTGGGGGGTCCTGCTCACCTGATGAAGGGTCTGGATATGGCCAGCACGGTCCGGATGAACCACGACGGGTGCACAATGATCAGGGCCTTGAGGTTCTTCCGCAGCCTGGGGAAAGCCACGGGACACAGGGTCACATTCCAGGAACATTTGCTGAACTCTCCTGTCCCTGTCACCCAGCTCGGACGGGAGTTTGGTGCTGAGCAGCCTCGGCTCAGGGTGTCCACACAAAATCCCTCTGGAAGCCCATCCCGGCTCAGTGAGCTCTGCTCGCCTCTCTGGGAATATCCTTATAATCCAGTCACTGACAAAACATTCCAAGGCCAGCTTGGACAGGGCTTGGAGCACCCTGGGATGGTGGAAGGTGTCCCTGCCCAGGGCAGGGGGGTGGAACGAGATGATTTTTGAGGTCCCTCCCAACCCAAACCATTCTGGCTCCTGCTAGGTCTGAGGAACGTGGGATTGGGTCTGACTCGCTCTTGTTGAAAAACAAAACTTGTGCATCTGAAAATCCTTTGGATTCTGGGGTGGGAGGAGGCCTGGGAAGGATGAAAAGGCCCCACCAGCAGGATTCTCACCTTCTGTCGATCATCTGGTAGCATTTCTTCAGCCAGCCCAGGCCTGGCATCCTCCTGCGGGGCGTGGCCCCGTTCAGGTACACGATCATGTAGTCCTCGGCCACCAGCAGCTCCAGGCTGCTGATCACGTACCTGGTGACCAAAAGGGACGAAAATGAGAATCAGAAAACATCCTTTAGACTTCTTCAGGTGCTCGTGTCTCACCCTGGAACACCTCCAGACCCTTTCTTGGAAGAGGTTTGGTCTCGGGATCACCGGAGCTCAGCCTGATGGACACCCCAGCTCCGTTCCCTGCCCAGCAGCACCTCCCAGCTGGTGAGCATCCCACCCATGCTCCAGCCAGGGTGTGAGTCCATCCCTGCCAGAATTCACCCGGAATTTGGGTTTGTTGGACTCGGAGCCAGGGCTGGTGTCCCAGCAGTGCCGCTCGCCCCAGTCTGAGCTGCACTGGGAGCGCTGGGCTCGCACCCAGACCATTCCCAGCCGAGATTCCCGATGCCACGAGCACAGGGAAGCTGTTGTGTGATTTCCCTCGTCCTCCTGCCCTCCCCGAGCTCTCAAGGCACTCACAGGAAGAGGTTCTCCATGATGTAGTGGTAGTCAGCCAGGTTGCTGTCGGGGAGGTAGCAGGCAGCGAAGACGATGATGGCGTTGAGACCTTCCCCGTAGTACCCTGGAGAGAAACACAGGGGACACTTCCCAGGGAAGGATCTCACAGCTGAGGGGAACAGCAGTGGAATTTGGTCCTGGCGTGGTTTTTGTGTCCCTGCTCAGCTCCAGGGGAGCGTTTGTGCCTCTCCAGACCTTCTCTGCTGTGAGATTCCCCCTGGTTTTGGCTGTAACGTGGATTTGGGGTTCGGGGAAGGAATCTGGGGGTGTCAAAGCTGGGTTGTTCCTTGGCTTAGCTTGGATTTTGGAAATGGCTCTGGCTGTGGATGTGTGGGCCCTGGAGCAGCTCGGGGACTGCTACAGTCCCTCCAGACATTAATTCAACCCTCACTAAATATTTTTAGCACCACTTGAGCGCTTTTGTGCCTCTCTGCCACTCAGAGGTACCAAACCAAGCGATTTTCACCCCAAACAGAGCCCAGCCAGCCTCGGCCTCCCCTGCAGAGTCCCATCGCAATGCAGGGGCTGTGGCCGCTCACCTCCGTGGGTCACCACCCTCATGTAGGGTTTGATCATCTGCAGGTCGATGCGGTGCTCCTGCTCGCCGATGATGACGGTTCTCCAGAGCCGCCCGTTGGTGGCACTGCCATCCTCGGTGCTCCCGTCCCCAAACAGGTCCGCGCTGTCCCCGGGCATGTTCTTGGCCGTGGCCACGGGGGTGTCATCTGCCAAAGGGACAAATTCTGCCTTGAATGGGATGTGGGAAGAGCTGTGGTGACCCCAGGGGCGATGCTCTGATCCTGTTTGACCTCCAGCCTTGATCTGGGCAAATTTACAGATTTGAATCTTGCTCTATTGCCCAAATATTATAGAAACAACCTTAAAATCTCCCTCTGCTTATCAAGCCTCAGCTGCTGGTGGTGAATTGTGTCAGAAGTCTTTAAAACGAGGCCAAAAACCACCCCAACCCCTGCAAACATTCGCCCAGCACCAGCTTTTACCTTCCCACTCCAGTTCGTTGCCATTGCCCAGGAATTCGAGGGAATCTGTCTCATCGGGAGTTTCGATATCATCCACGTTAATGTCCAGGTCATCCGGGGTGTCCAGGAAATCGTCAGAGAGAATGGAGCCCTCACTCTGGTCCAGGGAAATGTTGATCTCGGGTGCGACGAGCGTCTTCCGCTTCCGATGGGCCCCGTTGAAGTTCAAAGTGTTGGGGGGAGCTGCAGTGAAAAGGAGAAGGGCTCAGGCTGTCCTGCCCCTGGATCCACAGTGCAAGGCATCATCCTGGATATTCCCAAACATTCCTGGATATTCCCGAATGGAATATGGACACGGAGCCCTCGGGGTGGTGGGTCGGGGACTGGGAGGCACTGGGATGGACGTGCCCACCCTCCTGAGATCCCCTTTCCTCCCCCAGCTTCTCGGGAAAGATCAACAAATCCAAACCTCGGCCGGTTCCCTCTCCCACAGGAGAATATTTTTGTGGAGAATCCAAGGTTTTCTCCCTGACTGCAGCTGCCACCCCCTCTGCCTCGGTTTCTCCGGACTCTGGAGAGGCAGTCGGTACTTACAGGACGTGGTCTCGTCCTCCGTGGGGCTTCCCAGCGACTCCATCCCCGTCTCCTCCGGGAGAGGTCTGCAGGACACGGGGGAAAACCACGGGAGAGAGCAGGGGGTGGTGAGGAGAAAGTCATTCCAGGGAAAAATCACAACCCCACGTGTGCTCTGCCCTTGCCCTTTTCCCAGCGAGCTCATCCCGAGGGATTCCCTCAGGAAATTTCCCCAGGAGCAGCCCAGAGCCTGTGCTCCCCTCCTGGAGTGCTGTGCAATCCCCACGGACCTCCAAACTATCCCTGCATTTAGCCAAGCGACAGAAAATCCAGCCAGGGAACAAACCCTGACCCCAGGAGAGCCTGGCAACGTTCTCTTTCTCCGTATTATCCTCATTTTTCCTCCGTAGGAATTCCGAGGGCAGTGCCAGGCTCCGGGGCTCCTCGCTGGGGCACCAGGGAACACCTTCAGTGCTCGGTGCTCTGTCCCTGATCCCTGGCAGAGCAGGGGTGGCCACAATCCACAGGGAGGGACGCTCGGATCCCAATCCATCACCACTTCATCCAAAGGCTGCCACAGCCGCCTCTCCCGGGAAGCAGCTGCTCCTCGGTGCTGGCTCCGCTCCTCTTCCCGCAGCCATGACACCGGAGCCACCAGGCAAATTAAACCCCATAAATATGTAGATGACGGGATAATCCTCTGCCGCTGGTCATTGTATATTTATGAGAGCCGAGGACCTGATCAAAGGCACGGGCTGCTCGTACAGCACCGGGACACGGGGAGCAGCCGGAAAAATCCCCCTGTCCCCTCCAGCCTGTCCTGCTGCTGTCCCCTCCAGCCTGTCCCTGCTGCTGTCCCCCTGTCCCCTCCAGCCTGTCCTGCTGCTGTCCCCTCCAGCCTGTCCCTGCTGCTGTCCCCTCCAGCCTGTCGTGCTGCTGTCCCCCTGTCCCCTCCAGCCTGCCCTGCTGCTGTCCCCTCCAGCCTGCCCTGCTGCTGTCCCCTCCAGCCTGTCCTGCTGCTGTCCCCCTGTCCCCTCCAGCCTGTCCTGCTGCTGTCCCCCTGTCCCGTCCAGCCTGCCCTGCTGCTGTCTCCTCCACCCTGTCCTGCTGCTGTCCCCCTGTCCCCTCCAGCCTGTCGTGCTGCTGTCCCCTCCAGCCTGTCGTGCTGCTGTCCCCGGCGAGGCCTGGCCGGTTGTTTACCCGGCCGGCAGCTGGCGCCGGGCACGGTTTGGTGACACAGCACCGACACGGGGAGGGGACAGAGCGGGGACAGCTGTGGCCGAGTACGTGCGGCAGCCGCTGCTCACCCGGCATCCCCCGCAGGACAGCACCCGGCAGCCGAAGGCGGAGAAAAGCCGTCCTTACCTTCCCAAAGGCTGCTCCAGTCACCGCCTCCCGCGGAAATGCTCCTTCCCACCCGCGCTCGGGCCCGGATGCCCAGCTCGGGGGACGCAGCACTTTTCCCGAGGCTCGCGGAGGGGGCCCCGCTTTGCTCCGCGCCGGTGCCCGCTGTGCCAGCCCCTTCCTGGGCCGGGCACGCCGGGATGGACGCAGGGAGGGATGCAGGGAGGGATGCAGGAAGGATGCAGGGAGGGATGGATGCAGGAGTGAGCATGCTCCCGCTCCGCACCGCCCGCGCCTCCGTTACGGCATCCCCGCCCCGGGCCGGCCGGGCCGGGCCCCGGGGAGCGGCGGCAGCGCGGACCCGCCCGCTCCGCTCCCCCGGGCTCCGCTCGGCCTGCCAGGAGCTGCTCCTGCGGCTCGGCTTCCCAGGAACGGCTGGGAATGTCGCCCTGTGTCCCCAGTGAGCGGCTGGGTTCTGTTTCCCGGCCCAGATCTCTGTCTAGGATGTGGCTTTTCCCTTTTTTTTTTTTTTTTTTTTTTTCGGGGCAAGATTGGCTAATCGCAGCCGGGCAAAAATAGCTCTGCAGCAAATCAGCTGCTGGAGAGCGGCTGTCCCACATGCAGCAGCTTCTGCCCTATTATTCCGATGCTTCCAGCGGGGAAGCGGCTGGAAAAGGACAATTTATTTATTTTTATTGCGAGTAGAACCCAGCTGGCTCTGCCTCGTTTGCCTGGGGGCTGTTTGGGCTCTGTCTCGCGTCGTTCCTGATTGAGTCTCCCTGGAGGAGGCTGCGGAGCTCATCCCGAGGGCTCCGGGCTCATCGCGACCCGGTCACATCCCTCTGCCTCCTCCCAGCTTTCCTTTCCAAGGCCTTTTCCCGGGTTTGGTGGTGCTGAGGGCTTTCCGGGAGAAATTTCCCTGGAAGGCTTGGCCGTGGCATAGGAAGGGTGGGACAGAGCTCCCAGGGGATGCTCGGGTTGGTGCCGAGGGGTCCAGGAGCCAGAGCAGCTTCACCCCGGATTTTCTAGGGAGCTCTGGGACAACGTTTTCCTTCCTACACCTTGATTTCCTTTCTGTGTTCTCTGAGCACCCTGGTCTGGTGGCAGGAGACCCAGCCCTGAAGGGAGATGAGCTTTAAGGTGGCTTCCGACCCAAAGCATTCCATGATTCCCATCTGCCCATCCCTTTCTTTTCTGCACTTCTCTCTTTGACTCTGTTAAAAACCTGTCAGGGTGAGCCCGAGGCTGGCACCGACCCAGCAGAGGGAAAGAAAATCCAGCCTGGGAACGGCGGGGCTGGCTGAGCCCCCTCGGGAGGCAGCGGAAGGACAGACGGCGTCCTGTGGGCTGCAGCACAGAGGGGCTCACACAGGGATGCAGCTGGAGCCGGGCTGAACAGAGCCAGGCTCATCCCGGGGGAACAGGAGCCCCTTTCTCAGGGAATACTGGGGCTCTGTGGCTGCAGCTGGGGCGGGGAGGGACAGCCCTGAGAGCCGCCGGGCACCTGCAGCTGCCGCAGGGGCCGGGACTGACCGTGCTCCCGGTGCCCAGAGCTGGATCCTGGAACTGGCAGGGCTGGCAGGGACCTGTGGGGATCCCCCAGTGCCCAGCAGGGTCACCTGGAGCAGGTGGCACAGGAGCACATCCAGGTGGGTTGGGAACGTCTCAGAGACTCCACAGCCTCCCTGGGCATCCCGGGTGTGGGAATGGGGAGGGCGCAGGGAATTCAGAGCACACAGAGCTCACGGGGACATTTTTGGCACCTCTGTGCAGCTGGTGAAGCGGCTCTGAAGGTGGAAGGTGCCACTTTGGCACCTCCTGTCACCCCCACGCCTCCTTCCCCACCAGGCTGGCACCCGTTGGGATCCATTGCATCCCACCGGCTCCGCTTCCCGTGGCAAATTCCTGGCACAGCAGCCCTGCTCTGCCTGGGAGGACACTGCTTGATTCAGAGGCTGGGAAGGAGTCCACAAATCCATAAATCCACTCCCATATGCATCCATCCCGCCTCCATCCCTTCATGGATCCATCCTAATCTCCCAGTGCTCCTCACCCAGCTCCTCTCCCTCCTTCTCCTGCTCACACAGGGCTGCCAAAATCATCCCCAAAATTCTTGATGCGCTCAGAGCAGCTCCAGAAATTCGGAGCTCCTGCTGGAGTTCAGGCTCCTGTTGCCTCTGGGGCCATGGGAAGGAGCCTCCCACTCCTCACCCTGATGGCTCCTCACAGGAAAAGATAAAATCCTGCTGCTTTTGTTTTTCAGGGAACGCACCTGGGGAAGTCCTCGTCTTGCCATTCCTCCTTCACATCCACGTTTTCCATCCGCAGCGTGGCCTCCGTGGTTCCCATGGCTCTCAGGAAGGGGCTGGAGCCAGCAGATCCCTCCAGGTAGGGCTCAGGCTGGAAAGGGGAGGCAGAGAGGTTGGCACAGAGCACCCTGACCTGGCAGCAGCTGCCCTGGTGCCACAGCCCTCGGAAAAGCAGCAAAATGTGGGATTTTGGGGCTACTTGATGCATTTTGCCCCCAGCCTGGCCTTTCTCCTGCTCTGGTAAGAACAATTCCAGATCCAGCAATCCCAGATTTCACCCTCACTGAACCCCAGGGGCCCTTAGAACCACATTTACGGGTTTGGGGTTTTTTTTTGCTTCACTGGAAGGTTTCTGCCAGGCAGAGAAATTCAAACCTTTGTACCCGAAGGGGCTGCAGCTCCCCACAAAGCCTGGCTGAGGACTCAGGATCAATCCTGGCAGGTCAGGGAGAGCCCAGACCCCGTTCCCAGCTGGATCCTGCCCCGAGGGAACAAGGCCAGGGCGGATCTGGAACATCCTCAGGTGGAATCAGCTCCAGTGCCGGGCACAGCATCCACCCACCACTGCAGGGCGCTTGGGAACGGCCCCCTGAGCTCAGCCTTCCCACCGGGATTATTCCAGGCCCTGCCTGGGTAGGAACACGTTTTTTATAGGATGAGGGGCTGGGGTGTTTGCTGGGGCTGCTCTGTCTGTCCCCAGCGCAGGAGATCAGCCCTGAGCAGTCCGACCACGGCTCTGCAGCTCTTCCAGGCCTTTCCCCGCTTCCCTGGGAGGCTGGGCACGATCTGGAGGAGGAAAATCCGGGTGTATTCGCTTTAAAGGGATCGCCTGTGCGGAGGCCCGAGCGAATCCAGCATCCCTCCGCATTCCCGGCGCTGGGATCAGCCGAGCCGGCTGCCAGCACTGCAGGGCTCCCTCGCTGCTGCCATTCCCGGCGCAGATCCTGGATTGTCCCAGCCCCACCTGGCTCAGCGAGCCGCCCTCTCCATCCGCACCCCAGACAGCTCCGGGAATCTCCCACCTTCCCCTCGCTCCGCGGCAGCCCCGCAGGCATCATGGAGGGCGGGAGGAGAGGAGCAGAGAGCCCGGCGGGTGCCGGCCCCGCGCTGTCCTCGCCCCGCACTCACCGCTGCCGGTGCTCAGCGAGGAACAAAGGCGGCCCTGGCGCTGTCCCAGCTCGGCATTCCTGCTCCCGACGGAGGCGGCTCAGGAGGCGCAGCGCCTGCAGCGGGATGCGCACGGAGGAGCGCGGGGATGCATCCAGGGCGGCCTTCCCTGCAGCAGCGGCGGCTCCGCGATCCGCCCGGGAGAGGGATGGATGGAGGGATGGAGGGATGGAGGGATGGATGGATGGAGGGATGGATGGAGGGCGGTTATTTGTGCTCTCCCATGGCCGCTGCTTCCTCCCGGCCCTCCAAGGTATTTTATTATTATTTTCCGCCCGCAGCTGGTTAAACCTCCGCTCCCCTAAGTCAGCTAATTCCCTGCTTTTGTGTGAGAGGGCGGGGAGGGGAGGAGAGAGGAGCCCAGGCACCCCCTCCCCGTGCCAGCGCCAATCGCCTGCCGGGCTCCGGGTCCGTGCCCGCTGCTCGCCCCCAATCGCCTGCCGGGCTCCGGGTCCGTGCCCGCTGCTCGCCCCCAATCGCCTGTCGGGCTCCGGGTCCGTGCCCGCTGCTCGCCCCCGATGGGCGGACGGCGCTGCCGGGAGCCGGGGGTGCCCGTCAGCCGCTCCTGGGGAGCGCTGGGAGGGGTTTCGGGGCTCTGCACCATTCCCTGGAAAAGGAAAAAAAGGAAAAGGTGCCCTCGGCCTGCGTAGAGTGTGGGGTTTAACGCTCCGGCTTGCAGGGCTGCACTGGGGTGGGTTCTGGACAGACAGACAGACAGACACGAGGGATGCTCCTGCTCATCCTCGGGAGTGAATTCCTGCTCCCAGGATGTCCATACCTGCACCGTAACCTGAGCCCCGTCCTGCTGAATGAACGGGCTGAGATTTTCACCCGCTCCAGAGCAGGAGGGGGCAGCCAGGGGGGTCGGGCTCTGCTCCCAGGGAACCACAGGACGAGAGGGAACGGCCTCGAGCTGTGTCAGGTTGGATTTGGGGAAAAAATTCTTTTAAAAGGTTGTGTTCAATAATTCACACAAAGAACATCCTCTGGAGCCAGGCTGGGAGAGCTGGGGGGGCTCACCTGGAGAGGAGAAGCTCCAGGGAGAGCTCAGAGCCCCTTGCAGGGCCTGAAGGGGCTCCAGGAGAGCTGGGGAGGGACTGGGGACAAGGGCTGCAGGGACAGGACACAGGGAATGGCTTCCCACTGCCAGAGGGAATATTGGGAATAAATTTTTCCCTGAGGCCCTGGCACAGGGTGCCCAGAGCAGCTGTGGCTGCCCCTGGATCCCTGGCAGTGCCCAAGGCCAGGCTGGAGCAGCCTGGGACAGCGGGAGGTGTCCCTGCCATGGCAAGGGTGGCACTGGATGGGATTTGAGGTCCTTCCAACCCAGTCCAGCCTGGAATTCTCTCTTGGAATCTGACAGAATCCAGGGGACGGGAGACACCAGGAATTCCGTAACGCTTGACGGCTCCGAGATGAATTGTCTGAGTGCACAACATCATCTCCGGCTCTGGTGAGCGTTTCCCCTTTTCCCTTCATTTCCACATGAGAAATGTTCTTCTCCCGTTTCCCGAGGCGATCCCAGCCCGGCAGCGCACGGGAGCAGCCGCCTGGATGTGACAGGCTGGGAATGCCACCTGCCGGCTGCGGCCCGGCCCGGAGCAGGCGCTGCCTGTCCCGGCTCCTCTGATCCCGGGGATTTCACCGGGCGCACATCGCGTTAGCCCGGCTCTGCCTGCCAGGGAAAAATCGGGATTTTTGGGCCTCCATTTTCCCCAGGGATGCTGGGGTGCACCCTGACGCGCTGAGGAGCATTCCCAGCGCTGCCATCCTGGAATTCTGTGCTGAGCCCAATTCCTGCCGGTGTGGAGGGGGCAACGCCAGACTGGAGCAGGACTGGATCCTTTTTTCCCCTTTTCCAGCCTCTCCCCCTTCCCCTCACGGCCTTTCCCCTGGAATAACACGGGTTTGCGGTATCTGAGTGTGCTTTTCCCACCTGAGAGCCAAACACTCCCCCGAAGGGGAGGAAAGAACCGCGTGACTCTTTGGAAAGTCGCTGCCCATCACGGGAGCATCCCCCTGTCATTCCCCGGGATTCGCTGCTCATTTTCGGGCAGCGCTGACCGGGACACTCCGCAGCCACCCAGAGCCCCGAAATCTCTTTTCTCCCTGCGGGAACCCGGGACAGGATCAGCGGCTCGCCGGTCAATGCTGATGTTTTTGTCCTTGCAGCGAACCCGGCGGCTCCGGGCGGGAGCGGCTCCGGTGGATCGGTCCCGGCTGCGGGCGATGCGCGGCGCGGGCTGCAGAGGTCCCCGCGCACCAGGAGATGGAGGCAGGAGAAGATTCCCGCGGGATTTCTGCAAGGAGAGAGCAGGAGCGGTGAGTTTACCCCCAGCCGGAGCCTGATGCTCCTCAAAGGCGGGATCTGTGGTGTTTCCGAGAGCCGATCTCACAGAATTCCAGCCTGGATTGGGTGGGAAGGACCTTAAATCCCATCCGGTGTCACCCCTGCCATGGCAGGGACACCTCCCGCTGTCTCAGGCTGCTCCAAACCCCATCCTTGGGCACTGCCAGGGATCCAGGGGCAGCCCCAGCTGCTCTGGGAATTCCATCCCAGCCCCTCCTCACTCTCCCAGCCAGGAATTCCTGCCCAAGATCCCATCCAGCGCTGCTCTCTGGCAGTGGGAAGCCATTCCCTGTGTCCTGTCCCTCTGTCCCTTGTCCCCAGTCCCTCTCCAGCTCTCCCAGAGCCCCTTCAGGCCCTGGAAGGTTCTCGGCTTTGTTGTCCCTCCTGCAGGCCCTCCGGGTCAGGAGCTGATTCTCTCCAAGGATGGGAACTCCACACCTGCCCTGCCCAATCTGCTCCAGCATTTGGCCACCCTAAAGTTAAAAAATAATTAAAATATAAAATTTCTCCTCCATTTAAATCGAATTTCTGGGTCTCAGCTCATGCCCTGGCCTCTTGTCCACTCCCTGGGCATCACTGGGAAGGGTCTGGCTCCAATCACTGGGAGCTGGGCTGGCTGAAATTAAGATGAAACATTTGTTGTAGGGAAAATAAAAGTTATTTTGGGTCCTTTGAAATTATTTACAACTCAAACCAAAAAAAAAGGAGTATTTTGGGGATGAAAAGCTGCAGCTTTGTGTGAGATATGCTTGAAATTAAACACTGTGCCTTTTTATTGAGCTGTGGCATTTCCCAGTTGAAATCTGCCTGCCTTTAATTAAAAAAGGCAGGGGACCACAAGAGCCTTCAAAGATGCATTTGCAAACCCAGAAATGTTTTATTTTGGGGAGAACAAGATGTTTTCATTGACTCCACTTAAGAAAAAAAAAAACCAAAACTGTTTTGCTGGGACAAATGGGAAGGTTTCACTCTGGGTTGACCTGAAGAGGAAAAAATCTTGTTTTTCTTAATTTTTTAATTGAATCTCCAAAGGCCAGAGCAGCTGTTTGCACAGCCCAGGCTTTGAGAAATCCCTGCAAGTGTCCAAGGCCGGGCTGGATGGGGTTGGGAGCAACCTGGGATTGTGGAGGAGGAGAGCCACTCCCACAGGAACCACCCTTGAGTTCCTGCTCCAGGGACAGCGTTTTGGGGCTGAAAATTGATTCTGGAGAGAGAAAGCAGCGCGTGGGGTGACCTGACCCCCCAGTTTAGTTTGGAAGCCTCAGCTCAGCCCCCAGGAGCATCTGGCAGAGATTACGGCCCCGACCTGGGGCTGGTGTTTATTCCGAGTGAAACCGCTCGTGGTGAGGGGCACGGGGCCTGACCTGCTCCCGGGGCTTGTTTACATCTCCTGGGGAGCCAAACCTCACCCCCACCCCGCCAGCAGCCCCAAATCCTCCCTCCCCGGGCTCAGATCACACGGGGAGGCACAAACAGAGCTGTCCAAGGAGCTTTTTTGGGAGTTTTGGCTGCCCCGGGGCTGCCCTGGCTCGGGCAGGGATTGTTTGGTCACCGTGGTGAGGAGGATCCCGGTCCTTGGCCGCACCTGCCCGGCCGGGTGGGGCTGCCCTTGCAGGATGCGGATTTTGGAAGTTCCCGGTGTTTTCAGTTTCTTGAGGACGGGTCCAGCTCCTGTGCTCTTTGTTCCGCTCCCAGCTCCTGGCTGGAGCGCGAGGTGGTGGCCGCAGGCCCGGGCAGATGTCCAGAGGGGCAGTGGTGGCCGTGATCCCACCTGGGCGCCCAGGGAATGCTCCAGGGGCAGTGCTGGATCCTGTCCCGGGATCTGCTCAGGATCCTGTGGGTCCTGAAAGCTGCTGGGGGCTCAGAGGAGCCCAGGCCAGGGCAGGGGGGACATTTCTGAGGGGTCACCGAGGACGTTTGGCTCAGGAACTCCTCCGAGCTGGAAACAGCTGGAGACGGGGAGAGGCCTTGGAATATCCGATCCCTTTGTGCTGGTCCTGGGCGGCTCTGGACCGTGCTGTGGTCAGTGCTGAAGGAAGCAGTGAGGGAGCAGCGGCCTGTGAGGACCACATCCCTTGGCTCGTTTTTGGGGTCATTTCCTGCTGCTTTGGCGCCGCTTTCCTCTCCAGGGAGCTGAGCCTGGACTCTGAGCCGGTTCAGAGCTGTGCTGTGGATGAGCTGGAAGCCCAAACTCGGCTCTGGAGGAGATAAAAGCCGGATCCTGCTCAGGTGCAGGCGGGGAGCGGCGATGGACGGCTGGGACTGACCCTTCCTCCATCCCAACACCTCCTTCTCAGGAATTCCTCTCCAAATATTCCCCATGACCCTTTCTCTCCCTGTCCATGTCCTTCTGCTTCTCCCCTTCCTCTGCTCTGTGCATCCTCCTCCTCATCCTCTGCAGGAAGCAGCTCCCAGCTCCTTCCCAGTCCCGTCTGTCCCCGAGTTGTGGAAGGAGGGAAATCGAAGCAAACAGGCAAATGGGCCGTGAAAAGCAACAGCAGCCAGGAATGTGGCTCTCCGAGGCCGGAACGGGCAGGAGCAGAGCTGGGAAGGGTTTTCTCTCCTGTTTTAGGATATAAAATCGGGATTTTTGCTCTGCATTAAGTTTGACAAGCAGGATTGCACTGCAGCACAGGGCCGTGCTGGGTGAGTGGCAGAGAAAACAAAGCTTCCCCCATGAGTTTGGGGAGGATTCCGGTGGATTGAGTGCTGGGATTGCTGCTCCCCCTCCTGGGCTGCAGTTTGGGGTCCCCGCTCCGTCCTCGCTCTGTTTTAAGCCGGGTTTAGCTGGGTTTGGGTTTGTGCTGGTACCCAACGACCATCGATAACCACAATAACCACATTCCGGTGAAGATATTTTTCCCAACATCCAATCTAACAGAGGAATTTTTCCTCACACTCAATCTCCTTGAATTATCCAAACTTTCTACTTGAAACCACTCGGTGCAGAGCGGATCCTTCTCCCTGAGGAGATGCTCCAGCTCCTCTTGGATCCGACAGAGCCCGGCCAGGACGGGGTTTTGCTCCGGTGCTTTATTTTCTGCTCATCACCCTTTATTCCTGCTGCTCCTCCCGGGGCACGGGGCGGGATAAATCCCTCTCCCAGTCCCTGCCCCAGCAGGGAGGGACATTCCCGGCTCTGGGATTCCCCGACAGGTGACAGCGGCTGCCCCTGCGACCTTGGCCCTGTCGTGGGAAGGGTTAATTAGCGCTCGGCCCCGCCTCCCTGCTCCTGATTAATTCCAGCCAGGTGTCCACGGTTCAGGTCTTAAAACAACAACCTCTGGAGTGGCTGGGAGCCCGAGCCAGGCCTCCCGCTGCAATCCCAAGTATGGATAAATATTTGCACCTCCGCGGCTCCGAGACACCTTGGAGAGACAGAGGCGATTCCCGGGGGAGATTTTCCAGGGGAAAAGATGGATTTCCCGGGCTCCTTTTGCAGCTCCTCCTGGGTGGTCCCGGAGAAGATCCCAGGGTTTTGGGGGCTGCAGGGAGGTGTCATCCCACGGCACCTCGCGGGGAATCCAAACACTCCCGCTGGTGTTCGGCTCCGCAGCTCCCGGGCCGCCCCAGGGATGGATTTACAGGGGAGAACGAGAAGTGCAGAACCCAGGGAATGTGCAGAGCCCCTTTCTTGGGGTTCCCTGAGGAAAATCCCTTCAGTTCTGGGAGTTCCTGTTTCCGTCTTTGAGGGCTGTCACGGTCTCGCTTACCCTATAATCCTCCTGTTGTTTCCAGCTCTGACTTTCACCCCTGCGAGTGAATTTCTGGCTTTCAGCAGCGTGTGATGAGTGCCGGGATGACAGAAAAATTGTGTTTGCTTTCTGCCCGGCTTTCCCAGGCCCCCCTCGTACCAGGGAACTCCAAGGAAATCAGTTACCTCCTCTTCTCCACCTTTTACCATAGGATCAGGTTGGAAAAGACCTCTAAACAATCCATTGGCCCCGCTGGTGCTCCCTGACCATTTTTTATTTTTAAAATATTTTTTAGCCTTTTTTTTGGTGTTTGGGTCTGAAACACCGATGGCAAAACTCAAACCCACCCCAGGGGCTGTGATTGATGGGATCCAGGGATGTCTGGGCTGCAGAATCCTGGTTATTTGGGCAGATAAAGAGCCTCCCAAGAGGGCTCTTCCCTCCGGAGCGTGATGGAGCTGTTCTGCCCCTCTGGGGAGTCTGCGCTGTATTAAAACTCTCGTAATAACTTCACAGGCATTTCCACATTCAAGTGATCATAATAATGCTCATAAAGCACACTCCAGAGTGAAGTATTTATGAATGATTTGACTTAAAGTAGGGGGGAAATAAAAAAAAAAAAAAA
>VYZT01021899.1:37960-49296 GCA_013400735.1 Pomatostomus ruficeps
AAAAAAAAGAAGAAAAGACCTGGGCTGAATTAATAGCTCTGGGAGAACCATAAATTGAGCGGAATCATATTGCAGAGGGTAATTTTGTGTGTGTGCAATAAAAGGAACGTTTATGGCTTCGCTGCCTAAATTTGGTTTGGATGTTTTTTGAAGCGAAGGGCTTTGAAATAACTTATAATTTTTCTCCTTTCATTTTTATATTGCCTGGAAGAGAAACACCAGGCGCGTCTGCGTTAGGGATGGAGTGAAGAACCAGGTGGGAGCGCCGGGAACTCGGTGGCGGGGCCTGGACCGGGGCCTGGAGCAGGTGAGGAGGGAGAGGAGGGAGAGCAGGAGGAGCTCCAGGGGGATGCTCAGCCCTGGGGTTTGGTGGCCATGTGGCTCCCATTCCCTGCCAGGGCAAGGAAAAGTCAGAATCCCAAATCCTGGTGCGGGATTGAGTGTCCAGAAGGGTTCCTGGGAGCTGCTCCCACCCTGCAGGAGGGCAGAGTTTTGGGGTTTTTCTGCCCGAGATCCCCAGCCTGGGGTGATGCTTCTCCAGGGATAAGAAGGGGAGGGAACCTGGGACACCTTGGGCAGGCTGGGCTCATCCCAGGCCTCAGTTTGCCCTGGATCAGAAAGAAGGCAAAGGATCGGAAAGATTCTGACTTCAGCAACCTGGGACAAACTTCCAGCACATCCCTAAGAACCGCTCACCAGTGACAGGGAAGAATTCCCAGCCCTGAGGGGAGGGAGAGTGGAGCCGGTGCAGGATGTGGCTCTGGGGACACCTCAGGGTGTCGGGGGTGACCCCGCGGGATGTCAGGGGTGACCCCGCGGGATGTCAGGGGTGACCCCGCGGGATGTCAGGGGTGACACTGTGGGATGTCAGGGGTGACCCCGCGGGATGTCAGGGGTGACCCGACCTGCGCTGCTGCTCCTTCCCCGAGTCCCTGCGGCCGGGAGGGCCCGGCTGTGCCAGCGAGCAGCTCTGATTCAGGCAGCAGGAATGCAGACACCGTCCCTCCTTGGTTTGGGGTGTTTGTGTTGCTCCTTCCCTGCACGCCAGGATCAGGCAGAGCCACCCGAAGCGAAGCCCCGGCTCGTAAATCCTCGCCAGGACCCGCGGGGATTTCTTCCCTCTGTCAAACCCCGTCACCGAATCCCTCCCAACACGTTTTTAATGGGGGAACTGGAGGCTCGAATGCTCCCTCTGGGACATCTGCTCGCGGGGAGCCTCTGGCTCCCATTCCTGGCCGGCAGCAGCCGGGATTCTCCCGCCTGGAAGCGCTGGGGGGGCTGCCGGGGCTGTGACACCCACATGGAGCGAGCAGGAGCTGCCCCTGGCTCGGGATGAGCTCCCTCGGGGCTGGGATGGGAGCTGGGGATGTTCCCCGTTCCCCAGGGAAGTGTCACTGCCCGGGAGTGAGTAACGGCTGCGGGGAATCCATGAGAATTCCCAGAAAACCGCTGGAGTAAATCAGCGGGGGGTGGAGGCACGTTCGTCTCTCTGCTTGGAAATTTTGAGGCGCACAGGATTTGGCACCCAGAGTGGATGTTTCCTGATGGGTTGCGGGATTCCCAGGAATATCATTGCTGGAGACAAGAGCATCACACCATCACCATCATCATCATCATCACGGGATCTCCTGGGCTGGAAGGGATCCACAGGGATCCAGTGGCACCTCACACTCGGTCACAGGCTGGACTCGACCCTGCAGGTCTTTCCGAACCCGAATAGGCCCTGTAATTCTGTGATTTTCGATCCTCACCGGGCTCTGGTTCCAAAAATCAGATTAAACACAGAACAGATTAAACCTCGCGCTGAAGATGGGAAGTTGGGATAACACAAAGCTGGACCCCCTGGGCCGGGATCCTCCACGGCTTCGTTAATCAGAGGAACCAAAAATTAACACCGGGCACGTTGGTTTCTCGTGGCTGCCGCTGGATGAAGTTCAGCTTGGGGGACTTTTTAACCTTAAACCAGACGTCTCCGGGTCTGGGTTAAATTACGCCTCCACAGGCTGTCATTAGAGAATGAAAGGAGCAGGTAATTGTAACATTTTTGAACAATTGCCCAGATTAAATTTTTTAAAGAAGAAACCTCTGTGAGCGTTCAGGGACGCCGAGAGGAGAGCGGGACTGGAATGCTTTGATTTATGAGCGGGGCTGGGGATGCCCGGCGAGGAGCAGGTCCTTGGACAGCGGCCACACGAGCGAGGGAGGCTTGAAAGCCCCGCCGAAATCTTTGTGGTCAGAGGGCTTCAGTGCTGCTCTGATTCCTCTCTGATTATCAAACGGAGCCCAAATTCCTTCCCGATGACACAGAGGGAGCGCGATACCGGAGAAGCCAGCTGATGGATTCAGGGTGAGCGGGAGATGGCTGAGGGGCTTGGGTTTTTGAGGGAGGAATTCAGCGCTGAGGTGACCCACGGAGGTTCCTGCAGCCCGCAGAGCTCAGGATGTTGTTTTATTCTCACTGCAGACGTGGCCATTGAACCACAGAACCCCAGAGTGGATTCGGTTGGATCTTAAATTTCCTCCCATTCCGCCCCCTACCATGGCAGGGACAGCTCCGCTACCCCAGGGTGCTCCAAGCTCCGTCCAGCCCGGCCTTGGAGGCATTTTTGAGCGGTAAAACAACTTCCTCACCCCTGACACGTTTTGCAGAGCTGCTGCATCCCCCAAACTGGAAGAGAAAACCCCAAACACCAGCACAGCGTGGAGCCAGGGCTGTTTGCACCTCTGCCCTCGTTGATGTGTTCCAGGGCGGGATAAAGGGGGAAATGAGACACATCAGGAGCTGTGCTCTGCTCCGAGCTCCCCAAACCTTCACACCCCCAAAATCCCGACCCTCGGAGGCTGAGCCTGCCCAGCAGCGGGGGAGGCAGCAGCAGCATCTTGACCCCATTTGGGGAGTGAGGAGCAGCAGGAGCAGCGCTGGGACCTCGCGGCGCTGACGTCAGGCGGGAGCTGGCGGGGGCCGCGCTCCGAACGCCCCTCGCTGGTGTGAATTAGGCTGGAGGAGGGTCCCGGGGGAAGGGGGACTCACGAAACCACCACCACATGTGCGGGGTTATGGCTGGTGCTGAGCGAGCGCAGCTGACGAGCCCAAAATACATCTCCCCCTCCGAGGAGGTTTTGTTCTTTCAGCTCTGCCTCGCTGCAGCCCCCGAGCTCCCGGGATGGAGGTGCTGGATGGGGTCTGAGCTGGCTGAGGCAGCACCAGCTGCAGCAAGGGACTGACAGAGTCAGAATTGTAAAATCACGGAGTGGTTTGGGTTGGAAGGACCTTAAAGCTCATCCCATCCCGTGCCCTGGGCAGCGACACCTTCCACCATCCCTCTCTCTCACTGCTGCTCTCCTTTCTGCTGAATCCCTCTCCAAACATCCAGGCTGAGCTCGGGAACCTTTGGGGTTGTGCCAGCCCGTGTGAGGAGCTGCCCTGAATCAAATCTCCGGGCAGACAGACTCCGGTGGGGCTTGTAAAGCACTGAGCACCTTCTTGGCAGGGCTGCAGTAAATAAGAGTGAGTAAAAAAAAAAAAATTGGCCTGGTCTCCTGGGAAAGGGGGAGCTCCTGGCCCGGCTCATTCCCAACCCTGCAGCAGCAGCCCTGTGGAAAAGTGCTCAGGGCTGAATTGAAGGGGAAAAAATCCTCAATATTTAGGTGGATGAAATGAGGGAAAAATGGCTCAGAGAGGAGGATGGGCCCAGGGGTTGTTTGTGTGCACTGGGACGTGTAACTGGCACATTCCGTGGGCAGGGACACTTTCCACTGTCCCAGGGTGCTCCAGCCTGGTCTTGGACACTTCCAGGGATGGAGAACCACAGCTTCTCTGGGAATTCTGTTCCAGAGTTTCCCCACCCTCACACCAGCAGAATTCCGGTCAGGATGGGACTCAGAGCCTGCAGGGTGCCCCAGAGCCTTTAGGGACCCTCTGTGTCCGAGGAGGACAAACCTGAGCTGGGCAGGCCCTGCTCCCCCTGCAGCTGCTGCTGCTGCTTGGCCACCCACAGGGACGGGCTGGAGCCTCCCCAGGAATCCGTGCCCACCCCTGGGACCCCGCAGCCGGGGCTGGTGGTGCAGGGAGCCGCTGGAAGGGGCCGCGCGTGACAGCAGTAAAAGCGTTCCTGGAGGGGTGCCCTCGCCAGAGCGCCTCGCTGGCAGCCCCGGCCGCTTCCCGGCCATAAACAACGCGGGGAGATAAAAGCAGCCACGGCCTGGGCTGCTCCTCCTTCCCCCCGAGCAGCCCCGCACGCCCACCCCCCATCTGGAGCTCGTTGGGACAGCGGCTGGAGGACGGGGCTGGGATCCAGCTGAGCCTCGGGAGGGAGCCGGGAAACGGGGCCGGCTTGGGCTGGGAGCTGGGGTCACATCTGTGGTGGCAACCAGAGTCACAGGGGGGGGATTGATGGGGACAGGAGTTGGGCTCCATGGACCCTGTGGGTCCTGGGGTCACATCCATGGTGGCAGCCAGAGTCACGGGGGGGGGATTGATGGGGACAGGAGTTGGGCTCCATGGACCCTGTGGGTCCCGTCCAGCCCAGGAGAATCCATGGGGCAGAAAATCGAGGTGGCCACTGTGGGTTTTCAGTAGCCACTGAAGGAACCTCTGCCTCAGGCACTCCTCACTCCCACCAGACCCTCAGCTGAGCCCCAACCAACTCTGCTTTTACCTCCTGAATGTTTTCCAGCCCTTGGCCACTTTCTGGTTGGGGTTTTTAGGTGGAGACCCAGGGCAGACAAGTGACAAATCACCCTTAATCCACCTGAGCTGCAGAATCTCCCGGTAATCCCTCCCCAGTGCTGCTCCCCTCCATCCATCAGTGTCCTCAGCTCCTGGGTGTCCGTGCAGGGAGTTCCTCTCCTTTGGAAAACCTGGGGACCTCCCACAGCTTCCCCGTGACCCCGGAGAGGGGTCAGAGCGCTGAGTAAACCCGTGGGGAGGGCAGCTCCTCGTATTTATATGGAAAGCCATTAGCAGGGAATATTTTATCCCCCTCCTGGATGGAAGGGGAGGCTGGGGGTGGTGGGAGGGCCGTGGGCAGCACTGGAGCTGCCTCTGGAATGCCCCAACACGCCCTGGTTTGCCCTCCTTGCTCGTGGCTGGGTTATCCAGCACGTTCTCAATGCCGTGGAGTGAGAGAAGTGCGTGCTGAAGGTGTTCAGAGGGGGGAAAAAGAGCAGAGAGCCTTCCCTGCTGGGTTTTCAAATCAATCTGGATCCCTCGTGGTCACTGCACTTTGGCCAGCAGGTCCCTCTGGGGATGGTGGCCTTTGCCAGGCCCAGGGTGGATTTTGGAGGGGTTGCTGTTTTCAAGCCGGCCCTGCTGCCATCACACGCCGATTACTAAACCCCGAGAAATGCGGGATCTTGGCTGTGGAGCTGGGAACGACACTCAGTGATTTCAAGGAATGGGCAGGACAGGGAGAGCGGCGGGGGGGGGGAGCAGTGCTGGGTCAGGGAAGAGAGGAGAAGTTGTCACGGGAACAGAGTGTTTATTGAATTTCCAGATGGATGTGGGCATGCTGGAGACACAGAGCCCCAAAAACCGAGGGGATTCCTCCCCAGGACAGTTCCATGAGGAGCTGAGACCCTGGAAAACGCTCGGGATCTGTGATATAAGAAAGACAGAGCAAACCCACAGGGCAGCCAGGGAGGGGCAACGGGGTTGGGGTCTGGGCCATGCCAGGACCTGAGGGGTGCAGATTTTGGGGATGCTGGGGTTCAGGGCTGGCTGCCAACCCCAGGCTCCCATCCCAGTCTCCCCGCTGACTTCAAAGGGATCAGGCATTGATGAATTGGTTCTTGATGGATTCATCTTTTTGATCTGCTGCTCCTGAGCTGTGCCGTGAGCTGTGCCTATATATATGGAGACCAGGAAGCCACCTCTGGGTGCCAACCGGGGCACGACGAGGCACCAACAGCGCTCCCAGCATTTGGGACCTGTTGATGCTGTGGGGTTGGGCCCCTCCCTGATCCCTGATCCCTTCCCGAATGCTGGGAACCCTCCCATGAGATCCAGCAGGGTGAGAGCTCCTGTTAGCGTTGATTTTCTGTCCGCAGGATGAGGGTGATGAGGGGCACCCTGTTCAGACCAGCCCTGCCCATCCCATCCTCTGGAGCTGAACGTTCAGAGCTCCCTCTGGATCCACGCCGGAATCTGCTATCGATGAGCATCTCCCAAAACATCTCCGTTCTTGGAAAGCCTCAGCAAAACATTCTGGGGAGCTGAGCAGGGAGCCACAGCTGCTCCCTGGTGAGTCCTCGCAAAGGAATTCTGCCTTCCACCCACTGCTCTGCCTCCCGCAGCCTCGCCAGAGCCACCGCGGCGGGACACGGGAGTCACTCCCGGGCAGGCTCTGCAGAGGCTTTTTAATGGAACTGGAGGAACAGAGAGACCTTTTGCAGTTATTTTAACGCAAACATTGAACTCCCTGATACCAGCAGAGATCTCTGGGGCCGTGAGCCTGTTCCCTGTTCCCTTGGAGCCTCTCTTGTCCTGGGACAGGGTGACTGGTGAGATAAACATGAGCCCTGGGCCATGGATTCACTGGAGCTCTGGGTTATGGATTCACTGGAGCTCTGGGTTATGGATTCACTGGAGCCCTGGGTTATGGATTCACTGGAGCTCTGGGCCGTGGATTCACTGGAGCCCTGGGTTATGGATTCACTGGAGCTCTGGGTTATGGATTCACTGGAGCCCTGGGTTATGGATTCACTGGAGCTCTGGGCCGTGGATTCACTGGAGCTCTGGGCCGTGGATTCACTGGAGCTCTGGGTTATGGATTCACTGGAGCTCTGGGCCATGGATTCACTGGAGCTCTGGGTTATGGATTCACTGGAGCCCTGGGTTATGGATTCACTGGAGCTCTGGGTTATGGATTCACTGGAGCTCTGGGCCGTGGATTCACTGGAGCTCTGGGTTATGGATTCACTGGAGCTCTGGGCCGTGGATTCACTGGAGCTCTGGGCCGTGGATTCACTGGAGCCCTGGGCCGTGGATTTTCATCCCAAGCTCCACATACAGTGGGGAACTGAACAGAGGCAGGACAAGGGTCTAAAACCTTCCCGTTCCCACCTGACCCTGCCAAAGATTCTGGGTGTTTGCCCTTCAAACACCAGGAAAACCGCTGGATGCTGCACTGGAATGCACCCTTGGACCCTCCTTTATGCAGATCTATATACAGTACAGTAGCACAAAATATACATTTATATCCTGAATACACCATGCTATTTTATGTGTGTGTATTACATGTATAGGTGTATATTTAGATATCTGTATGTGTATATTTATATATGTATATGTGTATATATATATTATAAATGCGTGTTATATATATTGATATAAATTATACAGATAGAAAAATGCACAGCTCTAAAACTGCACGTATAAAATTTACATGCTAAGTACAGCGTTTTATATGCATGTAAATTGAATAGATACAGAAATACACATATGTTAAATATAGATATAAAATTTATATACCACATATATGGTATTTTATATACCACATATATGGTATTTTGTACATATATAAATATATGCATTTGTATTTTATGTGTATTATAGATTTTTATGTAGCCTATATGGTATAGTACTTATATTTATATAAATATATATTTACAGTGTATCTATATTTATATAAATATATATACACAGTATGTATATTTATGCAGAATATATTTTATGGAATATATTTTTATTTAGACACTATATATTTATATATTATTTATTTCTACAGAGTGCAATGTGGACATTCATGGTGGCCGAACCAAGATGGTGGCCAAACCAAGATGGCGGTGGAACCAAGATGGCGGCCCCCATAGGCCGAGGCCTTCCAGGCCCAGTTTCCCCCTGGAAGAGCCGGAAACCGCGGCTCCTCCTGGCAGCCAATCCCAGCCGAGCACGACGCCCAGTCCNTCTCTGGGCGTCCATCCCTCCTCCTCGTCCCCCTCTCCCGGTGTTTGCAGATCGGCCCATGGAGGCCAGGGAGGGATGGAAGATTTCCTTCAGGAAGCTCCTCAACCTCCTCCTCTTCAGCGTCATCTTCAGCTCCTGCCTCTTCGTCTCCCTCCGTCCCCTCAGGAGCTCGGAGCTGGAGCGTCGCCTCTCCGGTCCCTCAGCCCAGCCGTCCCGAAGCTCTGGGAACGCCGGTGCCGCGCCCGGGAGCGGCCGCAGCCTGACCGTCCTGCTCTGGACGTGGCCCTTCGGCTCCCACTTCAACTTCACCGAGTGCTCCGAGCTGCCCGGCTGCCCCGGCTGCCGCTGCCACTTCACCACCGACCGCAGCCGCTGGCAGCAGGCGGCCGCCGTCATCCTGCACCACCGCGACGTGTGCGGGGACCGCGAGCGCCTGGCCCGGCTGCCCCGGCTCCCGAACCAGCCCTGGATCTGGCTCAACATGGAGTCCCCGAGCCACTCGGCGAACCTGAGCGCCATGGGCAACCTCTTCAACCTGACCATGTCCTACCGGCGCGACTCTGACATCTTCGTGCCCTATGGGGAACTGCGGCTCCTGGAGCAGCCCCGGCCCCTCGATGTCCCCCGCAAGTCCAGACTGGTGGCCTGGGTGGTCAGCAACTGGCAGGAGGAGTCCCTGCGGGTCCGGTACTACCGGGAGCTGAGCAAACACATCCCCGTGGATGTTTATGGCAAGAACCACGTCCCGCTGTCCCCGGAGCAGCTCCTGGCCACCGTCTCCCGGTACAGCTTCTACCTGGCCTTCGAGAACTCCCAGCACCGCGATTACATCACCGAGAAGCTCTGGAGGAACGCGCTGTCCGCCGGCACCGTCCCCGTGGTGCTGGGGCCTCCCCGGGAGAACTACGAGCGCTTCCTGCCCCCCGACTCCTTCATCCACGTCGAGGACTTTGGCAGCGCGCGGGAGCTGGCGCGGTTCCTGTGGCAGCTGGCCTGGGACGCCGAGCGCTACCGCGGCTACTTCCAGTGGCGCCGGTGGCTCCGGCCGGTGCTGGGGACGGGCTGGGCGCGGCGGCTCTGCAGGGCCTGTCACTTCCTGCACACCACAGAGCCCCGGTACCGCGCCGTGCCCGACCTGGCCGCCTGGTTCGTGTAGCCCTGGTGGCCCGAGGGCCCCTTTGTCCCCTGCGATTTCCCGGGGTGGTTGGACTCGCTGGGAATGGAGGGACGGGAGGAGCATCGGAGCCAACAAGGACAGGGGAGTCGGGGGTGTTGGGGTCTTTGTTTTGCTGGAGGATGGAGGAGGAATTGGGGTGGGTTTGGCTGCTCCCTGAAGAACTCCCTTTGCCAGCCTTGCGGAAGTTCATCTTCAGCCCCTGGACAATTCTGGAGCAGCTCCAGAGGCTGGAGAACCAGAGCGAGCGGCCGAGAGGGGAAGGTGAAACAGCAACTCCTGTCCCCGACCTGTCCCAAGGACTTTGTGCTGTCCTGGGAAGGGACGGCACCGCCAGGCGGCTGCTGCTGCGGCACGGGGAGCTGGGGCTGCTCCTCTCCCAGTCCCTCTCCCCTCTCGCCCAGTCCCATTCCTCTCCCATTCCCTCTCCTCTCGCCCAGTCCCATTCCTCTCCCATTCCCTCTCCTCTCTCCCAGTCCCTCTCCTCTCCCAGTCCCTCTCCCCTCTCCCATTCCCTCTCCTCTCCCAGTCCCACAGCCCCCCTGCCCTGCCCTGGACCCTCCCCGGCCACCTCTGGGTGCTGCCTCACGCGCCCTCCCCATCTCCCCCCATCCCTGGACTCCTTTCCCGGCTGCTGCTCCCGGAGCTGAGCCCTCCAAAGGTCTGTCCCGACCCCAGGGCTTTTCCATGAGGGAAATCAGCTCCCGGTCCAGCTGGGCACACAGGGATGCGATTGTTTCCTCCACTGGCAGCGCTTCAGACATTTCCAAGGATTCCAGCTGCTCTTCCCCCTGCAGTCCCTCTGCAGGACCCTTTGTTTTTCCATAAAAATCCCGTATTTTCATCACCACCTCGCCACCTTTATTTTTCCTCGGCTTTGGTCGAGTACGTGGATCAGCACAATCCAAATGGGGATTTCTTCTCCCTGGGAGTGAATTTTGAGAAGCTCCAGCGCTGGGGTTCATCACTGAGCATCCCCTTTGCTGCCTCGTTCCTTTTTCCATTGCAAAACCACCAAACTGGGGCTTCAATGAAAATCTTTTACTTAAAGCAACAAAAATTCGCCTCTCACACCACGGGAGGTGCCAGCACACCCCTCACCTCCGAGGAATCACACCCAAACCCACCCCTGATCCCAACACTTCCCAGCTTCACATTTTTTTCCCCTGACCGCTGTTTTCATCCTAATTTATTTTTTATTTCTTCTGTGCTCTTGGAGGAGCCGGATTTTCCAAGCCTCCCTCTCCCTCTGGGTCACTACACTTCAGTTTGTCCATTTTTTATATTTATGTCTCTCATTCTGGCCGGGCTGGCAGCGGGATTTGGGTTTTCCTGGGTTTTTCTGGGTGCGCACATGCCGTGCACGCGCCCGGGGGGAGATTTATGGCTCTCCAAAGATTCCTCCTAAAATATTTACAAAGTGGAGCTCCGAGCGGGAATGTTTGACTCGGCCGTGGCTGTCAGGCCTCTGGGTGGCATCAGGGGGAATATAAACAGACCTTTTTTTCCATTCCCAAAAAAATCCTACAAACCTTTTATCCTTTTTTTTTTCTCTCTCTCTTTCCCCCTCCTGTTGTTCTCCGTTTTCCGGTGCCAGGTTTGAACCTATTTAGGAACGAAAATCACAATAAATTCTGTTTCTCTGGACAGACTGGGCTGGGAGTGGTGGTGTTAAAAGACAGGGATTTTTCCCTTTCCTTTTCCTTTCCTTTTCCTTTTCCCTTTTTCTTCCCCTTCCCCTTCCCCTTTCATGTAATTTCCCGAAATTTCACATCTTTGACCCAACCCAACTGGAAGCTCCTTTCCCAGAAGAGCCAAAGCTGATTATTTCTGGGGTTTTCCCCCCAAAACCCCAAATTCCCCTTTTCCTTGGCCATCCCTGCTCCTGTGGTGGGGCCCGACCATCACTCAGCCATCGCGAAAGAGGAGAAATCCACAGAATCCTTCTTTTTATTCCCACTTTGCCGCGAGGATGGAACAGATCACACCCGAGTTCAGGTTTGTTTAAAAAAAATAATATCAAACAGCTTTTTTTTTTCTTTTTAATTTTCTTTTTCTCCCCCCCCTCCCCTCAAGGTTCAGGATAAATGGTACAAACGTAATAAATGTAAACTGCACTTGGCACCGGGGGGGTCAATAAATAACATAAAAAAGGGAGCGAGCGCGGGAGGCGTTCGGGAGGCGGCGCTTCGGGGTCTGAATAAATAACATAAGTTAGGTCCAATAAATAGCGGTATCCAAAATACAGATGCATTG
>VYZT01021899.1:49326-67211 GCA_013400735.1 Pomatostomus ruficeps
CATTGCATCCACTTCTGCAGCCGGGCCGGGCCCGGCGGTTCCGGGGGCCGAACGGGACAGGTCCGGGTGGTGCCGAGCGGAGCCGGGGCCGGGCCGGGCGCTCCCGCGGCGGCGCTGGAGCGGGAATCCTGTTTGCCCTTTCCCCCTGTCCTTCCTTTTTTTTTCCCTTTTCCCCCTTTTTTCCTTTTCCCCCTTTTTTCCTTTTCCCCTTTTTCCTTTTCCCCTTTTTTCTTTTTTCCCTTTTTTTCTTTTTCCCTTTTTTTTCCTTTCTTCCCCAATTTTTCCCCCCCAACTCTTTAATTTAACTCATTTTCGGAACGAGTTTACAGCCGCCCCGGGGGTGTTGCTGGCGGTGCCATCACCTTTCCCCGATTTATTCCCGGGATTTTGGGATTCTCACCCACCCTTTTCCCCCACAGGGAACCTCTCCCTCCATCCGGGATTTTGGGATTGGGGTTGGCACCTCCCCAGCGGGAATTACGGAATTATTCTCCCTCTCTTCCATCCCCTCGCTGATTTTTGGGATGGTTCGGTAGCTGCTCTCCCCTTTTTCCCCTTTTCCTCCTCCTTTTCCCATTTTTTTAAATTTTATTTTTATTTTCCNAGATCCCACCCTAGTTCAGGTTTGTTTAAAAAAAATAATATCAAACAGCTTTTTTTTTTCTTTTTAATTTTCTTTTTCTCCCCCCCCTCCCCTCAAGGTTCAGGATAAATGGTACAAACGTAATAAATGTAAACTGCACTTGGCACCGGGGGGGTCAATAAATAACATAAAAAAGGGAGCGAGCGCGGGAGGCGTTCGGGAGGCGGCGCTTCGGGGTCTGAATAAATAACATAAGTTAGGTCCAATAAATAGCGGTATCCAAAATACAGATGCATTGNTTTTTCCCCCTTTTTCTTTTCCCCTTTTTTCTTTTTCCCTTTTTTCTTTCCCCCCTTTTCCCTTCTTTTCTTTTAATTCCCTTTTTCTCTTTATTATTTTTCCTTTTTGTCCTGTTTCTCTTTTTTCCTCTTTCCCTTTTTACCTGGTCTTCATTCCCCCATTTCCTCCTTTTCATTTTAATTCCTTTTTTCCCTTCCCTCCCTTGTTTCCTTTTTCCCTTTTTTCTCCTTTTTCCCTTCCCCCTTTTTGCCTTTTTCCCCTTTTTTTCCTCCCCTTTTTCCTCCTTTTTCTTTTATTTCCTTTTCCCCTTTTTCCCCCCTCCTCCTGGGCCTCCCCTTCGAGGCCGCGCTTTGTTTAGCGCAGAAGGAAAACACGTGGCAGCCCCGTTCCCAATTTACAAGGGGCAGAAATCTCTCCCAGTCCCACCAGGAGATCGTTTGTCTGATAAATCGGGAAAATCTCCTCTCCCCAGCGGGGCTCTGGAGCTGTTTAAGCCCAGAACGTTTCCCCCGTGAGCGCTTTCACCGAGCGGCAACGACGGCGTTGGGGCCGTTCCCCCGCGGATCCCGAACTGGGAGCGAGACCCTGGGAGCAAAGGGGATCCCGAGGGGTTTGGGAGGATCCCGAGGGGTCTGGGAGGATCCCGAGGGGTTTGGGGGGATCCCGAGGGGTCTGGGAGGATCCCGAGGGGTTTGGGGGGATCCCGAGGGGTCTGGGGGGGATCCCGAGGGGTTTGGGGGGATCCCGAGGGCTTTGGGGGAGATCCCGAGGGTTTGGGGGGATCCCGAGTGTTTTCGGGGATCCCGAGGGGTTTGGGGTGTTTGGGTCTCATCCGGAGCTGGAGCTGTGGCGGATCCTTGGACGGAACCCCCAGAACTCGCCCTGGCAGGGCTGCCCCTCGTGTTTGCGCCGCCACAACCCCAGGATCACTTCAAACATCTCCTCGTGTTCCCAACCTCCCGCTCTCCCAAACCCTCCTCTCCCGGGAGGAGCTGCAGCCCCAGACAGGCACAAAACCCCAACCCCAAAACCCCCCCGACAGCTGTTGCAGGCTGGTTATTATCATCATTATTAATATTAATATTAATATCACCCAGCACAGGGGATGCTGAGGAAGGAGCAGATGAGATTCTGCTGGGGAATTTTCCCTTTTTTTGTTGTTGTTGTTGCATTGTAGGAATTCTTCCGGACAGCTCCCGCTCCCATTACAGCAGAGGGGGCTGGAGAAATGGGAAGCATCAGGGAAACCTCAGCCTTTCGATTGGAACCACATTTCCAGGCCCGGGTGGCAGCGGGGTGGCACCGGGAGAGCCGGAGCAGCGCGAGGCAGATGGGGAACATCCCCTCCCCAGGGGCCAGCAGGGGGAAATTAAAAACAAAACAAGAGCAGAAGATGATGGATTGGAGCTCTTCCCGCTGGTTTTAACGCACCATTGCATCGAGCCAGGTTTTCTTCCCGGTTCCGGGGGCTCCGAGCTGGGTTTGCACTGGGAATGGGGGGTTGGCAGCCGGGAGATGTCCCAGTCCCCACCCGCTGCTCCTGCGTCCCCTCACCTTCCTGCTGCTGCCTCCACCCTGGGGCCTGTCAGTCCCGGCTCCCTGAATCCTGGATTCTCCCAGAAACATCCCAAACCGGGGTGCAAACCCTCCAACCTCTCTCCTGGGCAGAGGCAGCTCCTGCTCCAAATCCTCCCCGGCGGCGCCAGGTCCTGCTCTGCTCCCTCAACACCTTCCCTGCCCTCGCTGCTCTGCTTCCACTTCCTTCTTTCACTGCAACAGAACTAATTTCAGTTTTATAGCAGCGAGTCCTGGAAAGCACCCAAGCCCTTGGGAGGACAGTTATTATTATTATTATCATTATTATTATTAGATTTGGGTGCTTTTTTTCCTCAAACTCGAGTGAGCCGCTTATCCGCCGCGAGCCCGGCGCGGCTCCCGCTGCCCATCTGCCGTTCCCATCCTCCAGCCGATTATTTTGGGCCACTTTTCCCCATTTCCAGCCAAATCCAGGGCTGCGAACTCACACCTTGGCCGGGGAGCTGCACCTGCGGCGCGGGGTTTATCCGCTCTCAGTTCCCACCCTGCGCCCGCGGCCGCCTCCTGCCTTTCCCAAAATCCGGGGGAAACTCCGCGTTACGGAGCCCGGGCTGCCTTCCCGGGACGCTGAGGGATGGTGTTTATATTCCCCCACTCCATCCTGGCTCCACTCACCCAAGAGCTGCGTTTGGATAAAAAGCAAAGGAAAAAAATTCCCCACCAGGCTGGCCCTGCGTGGAGGTCGGGAACGGGGCTGGGCACACGCTGGAGGTGCTGTCCCCACCCCGTCCCAGCCAGGGGGTGCCATCCTGTGCCCCCAAATCCTGCAGCACCATCCCTGCACCGCCGGGATCTCACACAGCCCTCCTCCTCCTCCTCCTCTTCCTCCTCCTCCTCGGGATGAAGGCACAAGGGATTTTCCGCCCATTTCGCCGAGAGCGGAGCCGGGAGTGGCACACGGAGCGCTTTCCCTGACGCTGCTTAATGCCCAGGACATGACACCAATATTCTCCTTCTGTTTATGATTCGCTTTTTCTGGGAAGGGAGCCAAGGGGAGAGAACCCATCAATCCCAGGCAACAACTGCAGCCTGCCCGGGGAATGCGAAAGGCCGCGGGCTCATTTATTTCCCCGCAGAGTAAACAGCAGTGACACCGCTGTAAATGCGAGCGGAGCCGGCCCCGGGCCCGAGTCCCCTCTCCCGCAGGATTCCAGCCCCGACCAGGGGGGATTTTGGGAGACGCCAACCCAGGGATGCTCCTGCCAGCGCCGCCGAGTGCCGCGGCTCTGCTGGTGGCCCGGGGAGGTTCTGTCACCTCCCTGGCGGTGGCCGGGCTCCGGCCCAGCTGCCCGTGGCGGGGGCACGGGAGGTTAATCCAGTTACTCCAGATTATCCCGAGTTTTAAGCAGAAAAGCCCCGGGGCTGCAGGAATGAGACGACGGCAAAAGAGGCACGAGCCAGAGGGAGTCAGAGCCACTCACACACCACGGTCGGTGCTTCTGTGCCCCCAAGCGCGGGGATTTGGGGGCGCTGAATCTCCTCCGGCACTGCAGGGTGGTCACAAACCCCTGGGGAGCCCCAAAGCTGCAGAGAGAAGGACTCAGCTCCCACCCTGGGGCAGCACAGGGCACTTGGACACAACCCGAACATGTAATGCACCCCAAAACACAGCCGGAGTGAGCTGCACACCCCAAAACACGCCCTGAGTGTGCAGGACACCCCAAAACACAGCCGGAGTGAGCTGCACACCCCAAAACACAGCCGGAGTGAGCTGCACACCCCAAAACACAGCCCAAGGGTGCAGCACACCCTGTCCGGTACCACACGGCACCAGCACTGCTCACAACCCCCCCATGCTCCTTCACAGCCCGCCTGTGCCACCCCCATGTGCCACCCCCGACACGGAACCTGGGCACGTGCGGGTCCCCCCATGCCAGAGACACCTGCCCTGCACCACCCCGTGTGGGTAACACGGCCTGTGACACGCGTGACACGTGTGACACGCGTGACACGCTGAGGGCGGGATACGCCCGGTGCACGTTGCACACCCGCTGTCACCTCCAGGGCACTGGCAGAGACCCCCGGGCCACCCGCGGAGGGGACACCAGCCCGGAGCAGCCGTCACTGCTCCAACACCTCCGCCACGGCGCCGGACCGGCCGCGTCTCTAGTCCTGCACGGCGGGCGGGACGGTGACACCGAGGGACGGGCCGGTGACACCGAGGGACGCGCCAGCGGCTCAGTCTCTCCTCCTCGGGCCCGGTCCCGGTGCCGCAGCCTCCTGCTGGGCTGTCCCCGTCACACGCAGCCGCACTCCTTGGCCGAGAGCTCGTTGACGGTGTAGTAGCGGTTGTAGGCGTCCAGGAAGGACACGTCGTCGTCGTAGGCCAGCGGCCGGCAGCATGGCCGGGCCCGGATCTTCTCCTTCCGGATCTTTCTGCGGCTCCTCATGCTCTTGAGGGAGAGGTCGTAGCTGCGCACGGCGGCCTCGCAGGTGCCGCTGCAGTAGCGGAAAAGAACCGTCTCGTCCGACTCGTAGCCCAGGCCCAGCTCGCTGACGCTGACCTCGAGCTCGCGCAGCTCGCAGGGTTTGTGGCGGGCGCGGGCGCGTTTGCGGCGGCTGCCGGCGCGCGGGAACAGTGGCAGCTCGTGCCCACCCGAGTTCATGGCCTGGCGGTAGCGCTCCACCAGCGCCGCGATCAGCTGCCGCAGCTCGCCCTCCGTGTAGCTCTCCAGCAAGGCGCTGTCTGCAAGAGCAGGGGACCGGGTCAGTGGCTGTCCCCTGGGGGGTGGCACCGCGGTGGGGAGAGGTGGGAGATCCCCCATGGATGATCCTCCAGCACGGAGCTCCCTCGGGGCAGGTGGATTTGGGGAGAAACAGCGATAAATTTCATATTTTCGCTGTTTCACTCTGGCCTGGGAGACCCCAAGGGCTGCCCCCCAAACCCCAGGGCTGCCCCCCAAGCCCCAGCAGCCAAGGCACAAACTGTGCCCAGGCAGCGCTGGCAGCACCCACACCCCTCCGTGCCAGCCCCGCATCCGCGGTTATTCCAGCTCGGCTCCGCGGGAGGCACAGGAAGGCCAGAGGGAAGCGGGAGTTGACGGCTTGTCATCGATTCCCAAATTTCCACCCAAAAAAAAGCAGCTCCTCTGGTTTGGAATCAAAACAAACACGTGGGGATTTCCAGCCCTCGGGGAGCACCGAGGGGTGAGCTGCGGGGTGGGAGCTGCTGCCCTCATCTCCAGCTCCCGTTTGACATTTTCCATTTGTAAAAAATAGCACGGAACTAAAAAATAATTACCAAAAAAGAGCCATTTGGAGGGAAAAAAGCAGCTTTTTTGCGTTAAATGAGCTGTTTGAGTTTCTCTATGGAGATCTGCTGTGTTCACACCAAGGTTCGGTGCCCAGTGGCCCCGTTTGCCCCAAATTTTTGTTTAAAGCCGCCTAAAGGGGATGTTGGGGTACAGGAGAGGGCAGGGAGTGACCCCACAGGGATTTGGGGGATTTGGGGGGACGGTGACCCCGGGAGGGAGGAGCGGAGCTTACACTGGGCCAGCAGAGAGCCGCGGCGTTGCAGGGCCCGTGGGGATCTCCGCGGAGCCGCCGGCAGCGAGGAGGAGGAGGAGGAAGAGGAGGAATCCCGTGAGGAGGACGGCGAGGAAGGCAAGGGGCCGAAGTGCCGGCTTCCGCTGAACATGTCTCTACAAACCAAAATGGATAACACGGAGCTGAGGAGCATCGATGCAATGGCTGCAAACTTCCATACCTTCATCTTAGAGCGAGTCAGGACATTGGAGCTCTGCAAAACAGGCAAAACAAACATCCTTAATGACACGGGCCACGGAAAAGGTGGCTTGGGGCTGGCGGTGGCAATGGGGACGAGGTGACACCGATGGGGAGGAGGTGACACCAGCAGGGATGAGATGACACCAGCAGGGACGAGGTGACACCAATGGGGACGAGGTGACACCAGCAGGGATGAGGTGACACCAGCAGGGACGAGCTGGTGGCCCCATCCAACCCCTTCCCACCGAACGCAGCTGCCCTGGCAGGACGACTCCCACTCCCTCTCCGAGCCCCCATGGCTTTGATGTCCCTGTCCTTCCACCTCCCGGCTCCTGTTTTTTATCTCAGCTCCTTGCAAACTCCAAATATTTTTCCTTTTAAAATAAATTTTCCAGGGAGGTATTTAAAAAAAAAAAAAAAAAGACAGAAGGACAAAAAAAGAGAAAAGGGGGAAAAAACCCCCAATCCCACTTTCATAATATTTACCAAATAGAATTTACTGGGGGGAAAAATGTTTATTTTAAATGGGAATTTGACAGGTTTGATTTTATTTTTATTGTCAAAATCACCACAAAGGGGTGTGACCGCCCCCTCATCTCCGCATCCCTTGATTTCCCGGGATGCAGATAATTCCCCGTTGCCCAGCGGGAATGAGAAACCCTGCAGGTCACAGGATCACTGCAGCACCCAGCCAGAGCCTAAATATTTTCAGCTAGGCTATAAACAATGCCGAGATAGAAAAAGAATGGTTTGGCCATATAAGGAGGGAAGGGGATGGAATCCCGGTGGGTCTGGGAATGGGATGGGAGCTGGGAGAGGCTGCTGGGAGCACTGGGAGCACTGGAGAGGGTGGTGCCAGCCCTGACTGCTGCCGGGAGTCACTGCATCCAACCGAGGGAGAGCCGGGCTCCCCGTCCCGCAGGGAGCGAGGAGGATGGAGGAGGATGGAGGAAGATGGAGGAGGATGGAGGAGGATGCTCTGGGATGGATGGAGGATGACGGAAGAGGCTGGAGGAGGATTAAGGATGATGGAGGAGGCTGGAAGATTCTGTGGAAAAAGGGGGAATGGTTCCCACTGCCAGAGGGAAGGGCTGGATGGGATATTGGGAAGGAATTGGGAGGCCCTGGAATGGATTTCCCGGAGAAGCCGTGGCTGCCCCATCCCTGGGAGTGTCCAAAGCNAAAAATGATGGAGGAGGATGGAGGAGGATGAAAAATGATGGAGGAGGATGGAGGATGCCGGGTGTGTTCACATCCACGTTCATCGCCGTGACAGGGCAGAGCAGGAATGGTGATGGGAAAGGGGGAATGGTTCCCACTGCCAAAGGGAAGGGCTGGATGGGATATTGGGAAGGAATTGGGAGGCCCTGGAATGGATTTCCCAGGAAAGCTGTGGCTGCCCCATCCCTGGGAGTGTCCAAGGCCAGGTTGGAGCACCCTGGGATGCTGGAAGGCGTCCCTGCCATGGGAACTGGATATTTAAATTCCCATTCTGCAATTCCTTGATTATCAGGTGCCTTAAGTTCGGATTTTGCTCTGGAAATAAGAGCAGGAGTAGGGAACTGGCACTGAAGACTCCCAGGCACCCAAACCCTTCCCAGCAAGGCACTCAGAGGTGCAGGACCAAGAAAACCCCAGTTTGTTCCAGGCTGCAAAATCCCTGGAAATGAAGGATTTGTGAGGACCCAGCAGCCCCAGGGGAGGTTTGGGGGGTAAAGAACGCTTTGTTCAGCTCTCCAGGAGGACAAACAGCTTTCAGCAGCTGAGGTCGGGCATTTGGGGAGCTGAATTCCCTGGTGAACAACGAGCAGTGGGATCAGACAACCCCTGAGCTGAACCTTCACCCCCCGGGGGGCTCAGCCCTTTCCCTGCTCTGGGAGGAGAGGCTGGGACCGAGCGGGGCGGTGACACCCGACCCCAGCACCTGAGGAAGGGCCTCTGGCTTCTCACAGGCCCATAAAATTTTAGGAGAGCGGTTCCAGCCTCGCTGCACGTCCCATAAAACAGCCTCCCATTCTGGCAGCCAGAAATCCTGGCCCCCACCCACCCGCCTGCGACCTTTCAAAGGACTCAGATCCCAGCTCCAGCGTGCAAAACAATAACAACAAAGCGATTCCAGGCTCTGCCGTCGGCTTCTTTCGCTCTAAAAAGCCCCAGACCAGCCCTGTCCAACCCGGCCTTGGACACTTCCGCGGATGTCGCAGTTTCCACTTGTTTTTCCCGATAAATCAAAATCCAGCCGCTCCATCCCCGCAGATGTTTTTTGCCCACAAAAAATGGAGCGTTCGGGGTTCTCCGACGTCCCTCACTTTTCACTCCCTTGCTTTTCCCCATCGCTCTTGTTTTTCAACCCCACTCCCAATTTTTCCAGCAGACTCTTGGGATCTGTTTCCAAAATTCACCGACTCCTTAAAGCTCCCGGAGTCATGAGATGAGGGAGAAAAGTGAATTTAATTTTTTTTCCCTAAATCCTCCTTGCTGAAGGGTTGAAAGAAGGAGATGCCAAAATCTCAGTGCTGATGCTTCAAAGCAGAGGACCCGAAAGACATTATATCCTAAGTGAGCCATAAATTTTCCGTCGATTCATGTTTCCGGGCATTGATTCATTATTTTCCAGAGCTCAGCCTCAAGAATGGATGAAGCCACGGTGTGGCCGAAGGATTTTTGGCAACGGGAAGCACTTGGAAAGACGGAGGCCTTGACGGGACATCAGAGAGAGCTTCCACCTGCCACGCTCTGTTTATTTGAGAGCCTTACATGGGAGCCAAGCTGCTTTGAAATCGCGGCTCCTCATGACTCAGCCCGCAGGAATTAAACAATTTCCATCCAGGCGCGGGGCAGCGGCTCCTCCGGCAGCAGCTCCGGCTCAGCGCCTGGTCCTGCTCGCAGGATGGGCCTGGAGGGCTGGTGGAGAGACAGAGTGTTCCCAAAACTGCCTCAGATCTCCCCCAAAACTGCCTCAGACCTTCCCCAAAACTGCCTCAGATTTTCCCCAAAACTTCCTCAGATTTTCCCCAAAACTTCCTCAGACTGTCCTCAAAACTTCCTCAGATTTTCCCCAAAATTTCCTCAGATTTTCCCCTAAAACTTCCTCAGACCTTTTCCAAAACTCACTCAGACCATAAGAAAAACTGCCTCAGATTTCCTCCAAAACTTCCTGAGATTTTCCCCCAAAACTTCTTCAGACCTTTCCAAAATTGCCTCAGACCTTCCCCAAAACTCATCACAAGCTCCCAAAATCATTTTTTGGGGGTTGAACCTTCTCAAAAGCATCGCTGTGTCCGGCATTCCCAGCCAGGGCGGATGCTGCACTGGGAGCACTGGAGCCTGCAGTTCCCCTGGGTCAAACTGGTCCCAAAAAGCCAAAACTGGCCCCAAACGGGGAGCATTGAAAGGAAAAAGCCCCAAACCCTGATCCGAGTTGACCTGTTGGGTTTTCCTGCCCTTTTGGCAGCGAGTTGGTGCATAAAGGAGGGGAATGTCCCTGTCCCCATGTCCAGTTCTGCTCCGGGGACAGGCGCAGCCTCGCGCTCTGAATGCCGAGCCCGACGGTGGCCACGGAGCATCCAATGCTCATCCACGGCTCATCCCTGCTCCTCCTCATCCCTCTCCAGCTCTCCCACTCCCCCTGAGCAGGAGCAGAGCAGGGGACACATGGTTCTGCTTTGCCTCAGCGAAATCAGCCCAACCCCAGCAGCTCCAGAGCTCTTCCCCCGGAACCCCCCAAAGGGCCGACCACAAACCAGCCATCCCCTCATCCCTGGGATCCCGCTCCTCTGGGAGAGGCTTTGGGGCTCTCCTGGGTGAGCTGGGACTCCGGTGAGGGAACGGCAGAGCCAGGCCTGGATCCACGGGATGGGGAGAGGGAAATGGGATGAGGGAGAGGGAGATGGGATGAGGGAGAGGGAGATGGGATGGAGGACAAGGAGATGGGATAGGGAGAGGGAAATGGGATGAGGGAGAGGGGAATGGGATGAGGGATGGGGCAGGAGCAGCTCCAGCATTCCCCGAGCCCCGCACTGAACACGCCGAGCGCTCCCGCGGCGCTGTTCCCACGCTGCCATGACATTTACATTCGGGCTGAATTACGGCGGGTTTGGTTTACATCTCTCCCAACAGCTGGAGAGCAAAAATCCCACCCCCGACCCCCTCAGCACGGTGAAAACAATCAGGAAAAGCGTCCCCCGCCGAGCCCGTGGGATGTGCTGGATCAGCCAAGGGTGCCCCGTGGTGCCGGGAGCGATGCCGGGGTGGCGGCTGCGCCATGCTCCAGTCCAGCCTGGAGAGGGAAGCCTGGGGAGTTTCCATCCTTGCCATGGCCCCTTCCACATTCCCATTATTTCACAGAACCACGGAATTCCGCACTGGTTTGGGTTGGAGGGATCTCAAAGCTCACCCAGTGTCACCCCTGCCATGGGCAGGGACACCTTCCCTGATCCCAGGTGGCTCCAAGCCCTGCCCAGCCTGGGGGAGATTTTCCCTCATTTTGGGTTTGGCAGAGCCAAACCAGCTCAGAGGGCTGAGCACCGGGGATGGCACCGGGACAAGGCCGGAATTTTGGGACATCGACTCATCCATCGGCTCCACATCCCAGACACCAAAGGGCATCGCATTTGGGAATGAGCAGCACAGGACCCCCCAAGCCCCCCACTATGGCCAGACCCCCACGCTGAGGGGGAAATGTCCTGTCCCGTATTCCTGAGCTGGGAAAGCCCACGGAGCCCATGGGAATGGAGCAAACCCTGCCAGAGGGGTCTGGAAGCTCTTCCAGGAGGGAAAGGAGCACGGGGAGGAAAATCCCAATTTGTGCCAGGGCCAAGGGGCACCTTGAGCCATCCCTGTGCCCGAGCCGTGTCGGGCAGAACCAAATCCCCCGCGATGGAAAACCCAGCCCGGCTCCAGTGCCCCCAATGCAGAGACCCCGCGGCCACGACCCTCCTGTCCCCCCCAGCCCCAGCAGCTCCACCCAGACCCATTTCGGGACCGGATTTCTGCTCGGGATGCTCGGGACAGCCACCGGGGCGGTGCTGACCCCTCTCACCGTGTCCGCGATCCCCGTTCCCTGCGTGTCCCGGCGCGGCGCGGGGATGCGGGGCGGCTGCCGGCCCGCAGGGACAAATCCATGCCCCGGGAAGCTGCGACGGAGCCTTTGATTCCTTCCCCGGAGGTCTCGCGTGGGCTTTCATGTCATTAATTACCGGGATCCGCAGCGGGCGCCCGGCGGGGAGGGATCCCGCTGGATGCGGAGCCGAGCGCGGGGATTTCCCCCTGCTGGGATCAAACTGGGACCAGTTCAGTCCCAGTTCAGCCCCGGCTGGGCTCAGCTCATCCCCGCAAGGGCAAATAACGATGCTGCCTCCCCTGCAGCCCCGGCTTCCCTCGGCTCCCCCCACCGCCGTCCCCGGCGCTCGCCGGGACACGCCGCAGGCGGGGAATGCAGCTGCAATATAAATCAGCAGGAAATAAAAGCGCGGTGTGATGCAGAGCAGCTCCCTGCAGCGCTCCCCGAGCCCGGCGCGGCGACAGCCGCGGGTGTCCCTGTACAGCCCGGGGACACCTGGCCGGGAGCTGCCCCCGCCACCCCCAGCTCTGAAAACGTCCCCAAACCCAGCAAATTTCGGGGATATTTAATTCCCTCCCAGCTAAAAAAGCAGCCGAAGCATTTAAAATGTGTTGCGGGGTGGACATGGGCGGTGTGGTCCCATTTTTTTGGCCCCAGTTTGTGGCCCCGGTACCTGGTACCAGTTTGAGGTCCCAGTTTGTGATCCCAGTTTATGGCCCCAGTTTGTGATCCCAGTTTGTGATCCCAGTTTGTGGCCCCGGTACCTGGTACCAGTTTGAGGTCCCAGTTTGTGATCCCAGTTTATGGCCCCAGTTTGTGATCCCAGTTTGTGATCCCAGTTTGTGGCCCCAGTACCTGGTACCAGTTTGAGGTCCCAGTTTGTGATCCCAGTTTGTGATCCCAGTTTGTGGCACCAGTTCCTGTCCCAGTTCCCGGTCCCGCCTCCGGTGTCCCCACTGACCCCGCCAAGGTGTGACAGTCCCGCCAAGGTCACCGCGGCTGCAGCAACCCGAAAACCTCGCTAAGCCGATTCCGTCAGGTCTAAGCAGCCGCAAGAGCCGCCCTTCACGGGAAGAGGTGAGTAATTAGAGATTAATTGCTGATAAACCCCCTCGGGGTAGTGCCCGGTGCCGCAGCGGGAGCGGAGCGTGGCTCCAGGTGAGGTAACACCAAAATAGGGAATGAGGTGGGAATATCTGCAGGAAACCCCCCTGCAGATGAACCCTGTTTGCTGAAGGGCAGAGAAAACCAAAATAAATCGCTCGGAATCCCAGCAGAGCCGGGATGGTTTCTGTGGCCGTGGAGGAAATGGGGGATAACCCAGCCAAGGACCCCCCACCCACTGCTGGGCGCCCTTGGGTGCTGCTGTGCCGCCCTCCTGCGCCCCTGGCGCTGCTTTTCCAGCCCGAATTTCCCCTCTCGTGCCAAACCCTGGTCCATGAATGTCAATTATTTTTGGATCCGGAGCGACGCTCCCGCCCCCCGGAATTAATAAACGTCCCGATGCCAAAAAGGGGCGGTTTGTCAGAGGAAACTAATTACTGTGGCTTGTTTGAACAATCCCAGTGCCTCGGGAAAGAGGGTTAAAAGCTTAAATTTTGGCAGCGAGACGGAGCCCAGGCCCCAGATGTGCTTTGCTCTGGGCCCGTTTCGACACCGCTGGTATCTGAGAGCTGCCACGGCTGCGCTGGGGGCAAAATCTCCTTTTTCCCAAGAAAGGAAAAGCCCTCGGTGGGATCAAGGAGGGAGAAATACGCCAGAGGCAGGAGGAATGCCGTGACGGCCTCCAACAACACGGCTTGGCCACTTCCCCCTTCCCTGTTTGTAGGGTTTTCCTCCTCTGTGGATTCCCCAAATCCCTTGGGGGGGTCACTGCGCTCAGGGTGCCTCAGTTTCCCCTGTGGAAAAACCCGCTGGGAGCACCTTGAAGGACTCCAGGTACGAATTCCGGATTTTCCCAGGGCTCCACCTCTGCCTGTCTCAGGTGTGCTGGCCCGACCCCTTCACCTCTCACCTGAATAATTCTCACTCCCATCCCTCGGGAAACAGATCCTGCCCTGACCCAGCACTCCCGCAAGCGGGACAGGGGAGCGACAGAGGGAGGAGCATCCACCTGCATCCCTCAGCAGCATCCCCGGCGAGCAGCGCAGGTGACTCCAAGGAAGAGCCGGGAATTCCCCCGTCCTTCCCTCTCGTCCCCCCGCAGGTCCCAGCTCCGCGGCTGCACAGAAGGAGCCGCCTTGTCCCGGCGCCCGCCGGGGATTAGGGCGCTTTGCTGAGGGCACCGGCACCGCGGCGAGGTTTGCAAATCCAATTTGCGCTAAACCCTTCCAGTGGGTTTTGGCCCGAGCGCGGGCTGGGATCCCATCAGGATTTACCGTCCGACTCCAGCGGCAACTGCCAACACATTGAAGCACTTAGCGCTGCCGCAGAGCGAGAGGATGAGGAATTCCGCCCGGGACAGCAGCAGCAGCACGCTGGGAACGGGGGATTTGGCCGGAGGGGGTTCAGAACCGGGAGATGCTCAGGAAAAAAGGGGGCTGGAAAGGATGGGAAGAGCTGGGGGGTCTCCAGAGGGCAGCAGGTCAGACAGACGGACCTTTGCTCGTGGAGATGCCGATACCATGGAGAAGACACATCCTTGAGGGCTCCTGTCACTGCAGGGAAAACCTGCTGGGATCCCTCAGGGATGAGAAGTTTTCCACAGGGAAGAGCCACACGGTTCCCAAAAAAGCAGTTTTCCCTCTGCTCCCAGCCAGGACATCGGTGAGCAGGGAGAGCTGTGGCCGCTCTGCCCTTCCCTCCTCGTCTCCCACGGCTCCAGCTCAGACCTCTTCGAGCTGTGGGTGAAAGATTGTGATCGTTTGTCCTGCTGCCATCAAAACCCCGATTACAATCGGAACACAGCAACCCAGATCCTGCCTGGATCCTTCCAGCCTCTCCTTTTACACCCCAAACTTCTCCTGGGTACAATCAGGTGGGTTTTTCCCCCAGTTCAGAGTGATGCTGTCGGTGCCCAGCCCGGCTCTGCTGCCAGCGGCCGCCCTCTGCATCCTCCCCGACACGCGGCAGCTCCAGCGCTGGCACCGTCCCTCCCAGACGGCCCCGAGGAGCTGCTAAGCCTCAAAAATGTGCTTTTAATAAGCCAACACCACTTAACGAAGACAGCAGCTGCCCCATTAAACCAGAGGCGAGCCCGTTCTCCGGGAAGGACGGGATGGGTGTTCCTGGCTGGGACCGTCAGGGTGAAGGTGTTTGGGTTCACACCCAAGGTCTTGGGTGGCTGTGGTGTCCCCCACATGAGGACACAGCGTTGGTGGCTGGCTGGGGAAGGCAGCAGAGAGGCAAAAACACAGGGAAAACCAAAAAACCACTCCAGGACCTCGCTGGGACCACCAAATCCCACAGCCCTGGTGGGAGTGACAACAGCAGCAGTAAACACACCCCGAGCTCCCAGGCAGCTCCTCAGCCAAAACCAACATTAATAAACACAAAAAGGCCCCACAAGGCACGGGGCTTGGTCAGTTCTGCGTCGCTGCCATCGCCAGCGAGACCCAGACACCGCCACGATGGAGCAAAGTCACTTTTCCCCCTGGGAAGGACCAGGGCTAGTTCACAACCGCCTCTGAACCAGGCCAAGATTTAACTGAGGGAGCCACAAAATCAGGACCCTGCTCCTGAATTAGCGCCGCTCTCAGAGTCTGGGAGAGCTCCGGGATGGGATTCATCGCCCTGCCTGAGCACCACAGGTCCCCGTGCTGCAGAAAGAGCCGCTGAAACAGAGAAAAACACAATTCCTGCTTTGGATTATCGCAGCCTGGGAGCGATGCTAACGGAGGAACTTCCCCTCCCGGGACATCTCCGGCTGCAGGGCCGCCGACCCCTCGGAGCGCTGCGAGAGCCAGGCAGGGCTGCCCTGCCTCCCTCCCCGCAGCCACCAGCGCTGGGCTTGGAGAGAGCTCAAAGGGAACCTTCGCTGAAAGGAAAAACAGATTAAATGTGGTTCCATCCAGATGAAAACACCCCAGGAAGCCGGCGCTGGTGCGAGTGGCATCGCCTGCGAGGGGCTGGCACGGCGCTGACACGGAGGAAACGCTCTCTGGAGAACAAGGCAAAGAGATTGTTTCAATTTAGCTCTGCGATGTTGAGTTCAAAGTGGGCCTGGTTTGGGTTTCGTGAGGGAGAAGCGATGGGAATGAAGCTGCTTGTGGCATTTCCCTTCCCAGGGCGGTCGCAGAGGGGGCGGCTTCGCTCCGCTGCACTCGGGATGCTCTGTAACACCACGGCCGGGAGGGAGCTGCTCTTCCTCTCCTCTGAGTTTCACGGGGAAACTCCACTCCAAAGTGGCCCTGGGAGCTTCCAGAGCGGGACCACACGGTGCTGGCCTGACTGGGCTCGGCAGGGCTGTGGAAGCAGGACTGTGCACGCGTGCTTTAGCTTAGACCAGCAATGAAATTGCTGGTGGTACCAGAGGGAAAAACCCCTCACCAGTAAATCCCTCACCAATAAAACCCTCAGCAGTAAAAACCTCATCAGTAAAGTCCACACCAGTAAAACCACCACCAGTAAAACCCACGCCAGTAAATCCCTCACCAGTAAATCCCTCACCAGTAAAATCCACACCAGTAAGATCCACACCAGTCCTGTACTACTCCATCTCCTGCAATGTGAACCCACACAGGGCTCCAGGACCCTCTCTCCCCTCAGCATCTCCCTCAGGTCGAGGCTCAGCCCCTCTGGGTACCACGAGCTGCTCCATGGGCAGCGGTGACACCGACAGGCAGCTGCCAGCTCCTTGTGCCCCCCAAGCCCACCCCTGTGAGGGCACGACGGGGCTCTCAATGCCACCCCTCCATGCTGCCCCGGGGACAGCCAAGGTGACACCTGCTCTGGCCACACGGCCGGCTGAGCTATTTTTAGGGCACGTGAGAGGTACTTTGACCTCAAGAAGGGGGTATTGCAAATCTCAGCTCCATCCCTGCAGACCCCCAAAGGCGCAAATCAACCCCAAAGCGCATCCTGGAGCCCCCGCGCCCAGCACGGCCCAAGGGAGCTCCGGGAGAGGTGACCCAGCGCGGTGTGATTCATGGCAGAGCCGTGGGAGGGCACCCAGGGCCCCCCGCCCTTGGCACGGACACCCGGGGTGCCCACCCCTCAATGCCCGCGTGTCCCTCCGGCTGTGCCACCGCAAACCAGACCAGCTTCCCTCATTCCCAGCCCAGCCGCAAGGCCTGGAAGGCGCTGGGCTCTGCCCTTGGAAACCGCGCAGAAGCCCGGCCCTGGTGCTGTGAGGTCGCTGCAAAGCGGGAGGGACACCGGGAGGGACAGCTCGGCACTGCCGGCGCCGGGATGCGCCGCACCTCCCGTGCGCCTTCCTCCGGGCAGGACACGGGCTGAGCCAGGGCTGAGCCAGCCCTCCGAGCCCCCGCGCTACTCAAAACCCTGAGATGTGGGAACAGGAAAGTCCAATCCTCCTCCGCAGCCCCGGAGCTGCCGGGATGGAGGCGCAGGACGAGCCCGGAGCCGGCGGTGACAGCGAGGACGCTCGCACCGGGGCACTGCCACAGCGCGGAGCAAACCCGAGGTGCGGCACCTGCAGAGCCGAGCCAGCGCCGCTGCGGGCACGTTTGGGTCGGAACCGAAGGGTAAAACCCGAACCCGAGCGCCCACACCTCCTCAAATCTGGCACAGAGACGCCCCTTCCCTGCTCGGTTTCCCTGCTCTGTGCCAGGCAGGCTCGGCTGCTTCTGCCGCTAAATCCAAGAGCACCCGCGACCACGAGAGGATGAATTTGGGATCCACGGTGATCCTGCCCGTAGATCTGGGATCGCAGCACACACCCAGGACTCGCACGGCACTTCCAGCAGGCAGCAGCCCCTTCTCCCGCCGGGATAAGCCGTGCCCTTCAGCCGGCGCCTGACTGCGGAGCGGCTGCCGGAGCAGGGATGGGATTTAAATCAGTGCTGGCTACAAGCTACCATATATGTGCAATAAAGACACCCGAGGTCTGCCTTGTTTTGTTAAAGCCTTCGTAGAGACCGCAGCGAGAGGGGGAAATTCCCTCCCTCGAGGATGGGGGGAAATTCGCCCCCCAGCCCCAGGCGAGCTCTGGACATGGTCAGCACTGCGGCGCGGCCGGAGCTGGGAGAAGGTGGCGGGGCTGGAGATGCCGGCTGGAGATCCTTCCGTTCCTTAAACTAATATTTAGACAGGACCCATCTCCTCCCTCCGGCGAGCGCTCCGCGCCCGGAGCCGTCCCGCGCCGTGTTTGTGTTCCTGCGTGGCGGGACGGGCTCCAAGTATGAAGCAAAGTCCTGCGGCGGCCGCGGAGGCCGCCCCGGCCCCGGGACGCTGCTGGGGACCGGAGCGGGGGTCCCCCCCCGTTCCCCCCATCCCCGGGGGAGCCCGAAGGCTCCGGTTCTGCCCCGTTCGGCGGTGGCAGCATCCGACCCGCCCGGCGCGGAATAAACAGCGGCGAAGCCCCGGGGCTGAGAGCGGGCACGGCGCGGGCTCCCCCGGGGGAAGGAGGCTCCACCGGGACCCCCGGAGCCGCCCCGGTGCCGGCGCGGGGCAGGAGCGTCCCGGGCGCGGGCAGGTGCCCGGGGCCGGCGCTGCCGA
>VYZT01021899.1:67307-100341 GCA_013400735.1 Pomatostomus ruficeps
CCGCGCCCCGCAGCCAGGCGAGTCCGCGGCTCCCCCGGAGGAGGCACCGGCTGCTTCTCGCAGCGGAGCCGACGGAGCCGCCCGGCCCCGCCCCGGTCCCTCCCGGTGCCGCCCCGGTCCCTCCCGGTGCCGGTCCCGCCCCGCCCGGGCTCAGCCAGACGCGCCGGCACTGCCCCGGTGCTGCCAGCCCCGAGCTCCGGTTCTGCCCACGGCATCGCCCCGCTCCCCCGGTTTCCCGGTGCTGCCCTGGAGCCGGTGCCCGCCGCGGGCAGCTGGAGATCGGTGCCAGCCGGGACAGGCTGCTGGATGCACGGAACGAGCTGTCTGCAGATGAGGAGGGTTTTGCACTTTCTGTGTGGGAACCAAACTGTTCCATTGGATTTGTGAAATCACAGAGTTGTTTAGGTTGGAAAAGCCCTCTCAGACCAGCAGGTTCAGCCGTTCCTCCACCCATGTCCCCAAGGGCCACTCCTGCACATCCTTTAAACCCTTCCATGGTGACTCCAGCACCGCCCTGGGCTGGACAACCCTTCCAGTGAAGAACTGGCCTTTAAGGCCCCTTCCAGCACACCCTTCCCAGTCAAACCATTCCAGGATTCCACGGGAAGTGCTGACGAGAGGCTCAGTCGAGCTGCTGATCCTGCAGCATCTCCCACGGCCGTGCCATGACTCCTCTCCTCGCTCTCCCATCCCAGCAGAGCTTCACCCTCTTGGGAATCAGGAGTTGCTTTGCAATGTCAGTGCTGGAGATGCTGAAGAGACCCCAAAAAAAGGCAAATCCAGCTTTGGGAGGGGTGTGGGTGCCCCTTGGAACACAGCCAGGCTCGGGCACATCTCCAGAGGTTCCTGCTGGCACGGGGGTGCTCAGGGATGTAGGAAACGGAGGGATCAGAGTTGAGAGAGGAGAGACTTAGCGCTCCCGAAACGACTGGCTCCTTCCTTCTCCCATCTTCCCGCTGTTTGTTTTTGCAAGTATTAATACGCTGGAACTGTTTTCTTTAGCACACGGTGGGGCTGGAGGGGTTCACCGCGGGCTCTGGGATCTGCCTGACCTCGGCCCATGGCGACACCTTCCCAGGGTGGGCAGGGAGCCTCACCCATGGTTCCTCCAGGTCCCCAGAGCCCTGGCAGGGGTCACAGAGCTCCAAAGAGCCCTGGCCCGAGCTCCGGGATGCTGCTGGTGCTGTGGCTCTTCTCCCTGGCACGAGGAGGGTTCACCTGGACGTGTCCAGCTGCTCGGGGACAGCGCTGCGGGACCCCCTCCTGCTCCACACCCCTCCCCAGGCAGCAGCTGCCCTGCCACAAACCCCAGTAGCTGCTAAACAAACAACTTAATGCGAACCAGCCTCGGTGGAGAAGGAGCGAACGTGCCCAAGGAAGCGTCGAAGCCATTACGGAGCCGCAGCAAAGGCGGCGCAGCCTGGTACAATTTGCATCTTTTGTTTTAATTAACGTTGTGCTAATGACGTGCGTAACACGGCTGGTGATAGGCGGCTTCCATCGATCCCCCGGTGTTTGCTCCAAGCCCGGAATGTCAGCCTGCCTGGCGGTCACGGTGGGATCGTCCTGACTCGGTGATCCCCGTGGGATCCAGGGAATATTCCATGATCCTCACACCTCACCCGGCTGTCTCTGGGTTGGTATCAGCACCAAAATCACGAAACCCAGAGTGTAACTGGGAGCCTCTGGCTCGTGGAGGAGGCCTGGGAGTCGCTCCTGTTTGCCTTGGCTGCCTCTCCTTGACCAGTCAAGCCACCCTTGATCCTCTTGGATTTAAAGCGTCTCCAGGCTGGATGTTTGCGGGCTGATCCTGGAGATTCCCCTTTGTCTTTCCCGCGTTTTCTGCTCTCATCCTGGGCACCGGACACCGCGCGGGGACATCTCGGACACGCTCCTCGTGCAGCATCCTGGAAAAGCCCTGAACATCCCCGGATTCCCAGGGTCTGACACAGACAGGGATGTGCTGTGGGTGGTGGGACTCCCAACGCTTGGGGTGGGAGGTGGACCGGACACAGGAGCCAGGGGGACGTTGTGGCCACTGGGATGGAGCGAGAAATCGGAACCAGGCGGAAAATCCACAGCCTGGAATGTCACACACACAACCCACGAGGAACAACTGTCCGTAAACACCGAGGGGGGAAATCTAAGCGATTAAGTCATTTGAAATGTCAAATAGCCCATGGACCCCACATTCGGGCATGACAGATGAACAAAAACATGGACATTAAAAAATTCCTGAAAACTAACAAAGGAACCATGATTAATTTCCCTCTGTTCCAGGGCAATCGCGTTATATACACACAAAGGAGTCATAAAAATTCCAGGATGACGGAACAAAATCCTCCCAGAGCTGCACAGATAAAATACAACCATACTGGAGGGAGCTGGAATGGTCCAGGGAAGGAGCACGCCTGGGGCCGGCTCCTACAAATCCCTTTGGGTAAAACCTTTCCCGGAGGATGAGACTGCGAGGTGACACCTGCTGAAAGTGCTGCTGGAGATGGGACACATCCTTCTTGCTGACAGCAGCGGGACCCTTGAGGTCCCTGCAAAGAGCCACACGTGGGATGAGCTGGGATTTGTGAAACCCCAAGGAATTTGGGATGTGGATGTATCAGTGGAGGCACCAACAAGGATGGGCGGGAAGGGAGCAGGGAACGGGGTCAGCATCCTCCTCTGCCATGGCCAAGTTCAAACCCCCAAGGGGTCCCGAGTGCCGGAACCGAGCGTTTAGGAGCGAGAGAAAACGAAGGGATAAAGTCAAATCGCTGCAGTCCAAGAGACAGGCGGCTTCCTTCAGTTCCGAGGAAGATATTCCAAACCAAAACCACAAAGAAAATATCATTAGAGGAGGCCGCAGTGTTGCTCGGTGACTTGTTCATTGGCTGTTTGTGGGATGTTTTTCATCAAATCCGGCTGTGGAGTCTGCAGAATTAATTACGGAGGGGGCTGAGCGGTGCCAGGGCTGAGGGGGGTTTAGGGGCTGCCCCTGCATGAGGAGAAAAATCCCGTGAGAGCAGCAAACCCCCTCAGCTCACAGGGATGGGCCCCTGGGACAGGCAGCAGCCAGGGATGGGCTCCCAGCATCCCAAAATCCCAGCATCTCCAGGAATTCTGCATCCTGAGCAATCCCACCCTCGCTGGGGGCTGCAGCCCGGTCTGAGGCTGCTCATAATTCACTGCCCAGCGGTGACCCGGCCGTGGGGACATCATTCCCACATCCTAATGGGCCGTGAAGCTCCAGCACGCCCGGGACACCCAGAGTCCTGGCTGGGAAAAAAAAAATAAATGTGGGGATTGTGGCAAAATGGTGTGAAATACCAAAAAAAAGCAAGGAGAGGTGAGGCAGGGATGGTGCAGGGACGGTGCAGGTCCCTGGGCTGTCCCCGTGTCCCCGGCTGGCCCTGGCAGGTGACGGCAGCAGCCCTGCCTCGCTCTTTCCCCATTCCAAACCCCGATTTTCCAGCCAGGAGAGGTGTGCCGGGCGAGAGCCATGGCAACTCTTACACAGAGCGTCAACAAAAATCAGCTAAAAAAGAAAATCGACTTTCTCCTCGAAATCCCCGGGGATGGGGGAGGCTCCGGGCCAGCCCTGCCGGCCGTAAAAAAGGGTTTAACATTTTTCAGTGGATGCTGAAGCGGAGCTGAGGAGAGACCCTGCTCCAGCTCAGCCACATCCCAGCCTGCCGGGAGCAAGGGCTGGGCATGAGTATCCGGGACAGCACAAATCCATGGATGTCCCATTCCCTGCCCTTCAGCACCAGCCTAAAACCAGCTGGATCTTGGATTCTGGCCTGGATAGGTGGGAGACTGGATTAATCCTATTTTTTTGTTTGGCATACATCTTGAAAAAAAGATTATTTTAAACCCAAATCCAGTGGTTTCCAAAAAACCTTTTCTTTTTTTTTTTTTTTTTTTTTTTCCCTTTGATAATGGAAAAATTCAGCTCAGAGGCAGCGTTCTGAACTGGATGGGAAATTCTCCTGCGGGGAACAGTCCTCCACCTTCCTCGCAGCAAAGACAACCCTCCCGCCTCGCCACTCAGCGGGGACTCAATTACACTTATGAGGCCGACCCAGCTAAAAGAAGAGCTTGACACAAAATTGGGAACCTGCCAAAAAATCCCTAATTGAAAGTGGTTCCTGCCGTGGGGTCTGCGCCCAGCGACCCCTCCTCTGTCACTGTGAGTTACGAGTGTGCTCAGGTTCGCAGCGAGGCAGAGGAAATCTCATCCTGTTTTTTATGAGCCCCTTTTCCTCCCGCCCGGCCTGAGCCCTGGGCACGCTCTGGGATGCAGGAGAGCGGCGGCTCTGCCTGTTCCCGGATCCTTCCCTTCCCTTGGAGCGACACCCTGGATTATGAACAGATTAAAAGTTCAAGCTCTAATAAACTGAGTCCCCAACAGCAACTCGAGGCAGAGGAACAGATGGGATTTCCAGAATCGTGGATGCGTCCTGCGCCTCCTCCCCGTGACCTGGTCCTGGTGGGATGTTTGGGAGGGATGGGGATACGGAGATTTTGGGGGACAGGAGCCATGGGCCACCTGCATTTCTCCCACTTCCACCTGAGCCTGGGCAGCCCCAAAATCCCGGGGATTCTGCCCAGGGCCGTGCTCCGGAGCTGTAGCAGCCACTGTCCCGCACCCTGCCTGCTGCCGGGATATCTCCGCGGGGCCGTTTCACACCTCCTCGGGCGCTAAGGTCACGCACCAGATGTTCCCCGTCAGCAGCAGATCCGAGGACATTTTACACCGGATTTCAGCAGTCAAATTGCCTTTCCTCGGAGGCAGGAGATGCTTGTTCCTGGAGCAGCCCTTGGCTGGGGAAGGGGCGATTGCTGATGCACACAGAGCAGGATCTGGGGGACACGGAGCAGAGCCTGCCTTCCCGAGGGCTTTTCCAGAATAACTGCTGGCTCTGGGAAGAGCGCTGACCCCCAGGCCACTGCGCTGACCCCCAAATGACCAAACTCCTTCCACTGCCCACCCTGGCAGAGCAGGGATGCCCAGAGGGTCAGCTGAGCTCTCCTGAGTCCACAAGAAATGTCCTGGCTGCCCGTGGGCTCCTTCTGGAAGGCTCCACCAGGAACAATCCTTGTTCTGCCACCTCCAGCCACGGGATTTGCCCTCCCTGCACTGCAGCCACAACAAACCAGAGGGAGAGGATGGATCTGTGACCCACAGGCACGTCCAGGGGAGAAGAACTTTCCGTAATATCCTTGGGAATTGATGTCACTCCTCCAGTAAAGCAGGATGGGAGGACTCAGCGGCCCCTGGGGGCTCAGCCAGGAGCTTTGCTCACTCCTCCCTCTCCATCACACCCCAGCCAGGTAAAATCCTTTCAAAAACTGTGCTCTGAGTGAGGCCATCCCACGTTATGGAGCCATCCTGTAACTCCAGCTGAAGGTTTGCAGCTGGAGCTGCCGGCGCAGTCCGGCTTCCGACTGCTGCCGGTGCTGGGAGAGCTGCTGGGCCTTCACTTCAAAGCTTTTATAAAAACCTCTGCCACGGAAATGGGGATGCCTGGAACTTCCAGATGCCTGGCGGGGCTGCAGATAAAACATTTGGATCGTTTGGCCGGCGGGGGGGTGAGGGAAGGGTGGATATTACGGCAACAGATGGAAGCATCAGCCCAGAGCAGGGCTCTGCTCACAGGGGCAGGATTGCACCAGAGGGATGGGAAGGAGTTGGAGAGGACCTGGAACATCAGGAGGGTGGAATCAGGGAAATCAGGGACACTTTCCACTATCCCAGGGTGCTCCAAGCCCCCTCCAACCTGGCCTTGGACACTTCCAGGGGCAGCCACTTCTCTGGGCACCCTGTGCCAGCCTCATGGTGAAAAACTCCTTCCTCATGTCCAGCCTAACCGGACCCTCCCCTGGATCCTGCCTGCCCTTGGAGGCACAGGAATGGGCTGCTCCCCTCCACAGAAATGCAAAACACAAAGGATTCCCTTAAATCCCCCACAGGAGCTCAGCCAAAGCCACCTGCCCCCAGGCCAGAGCTGTTACCTCGCTGCTGAATGTGCCTCTGTTCCCAGCGCAGCCGTCCCTGGGGCCCAGGAACCCCAGCAGAGCCAACCCTGCTCCTGCTCCCGCTCCCCTGGAGATGCCCAGCAGCACACCGGGAACGCTGGGCTGGGGCAGGGACAGGTGAGCATCGCCAGGGTCACCTTTGGAGGGGATTCACCCTCATGATTCACCCTCAGGACACGACGCATTTTAATCCACACGTTTGCATTAAAAAGGATTCACCCAGGAAGGTGACTGAACCGGTAGGGAAAGTGATTTTTTTTCCATGTTTATACCTCAGAAAATAAAAAAGGGGATTTAAGATCCAGCCTTTTCTAGCCCGCTGGGCTGGCATCCACCTCCTGCTCCTGCCAGGCAGCCCTGCACGCCAACTCCCCAGCCAATAAATCCTCTTCCTCATTAAACATTGCGGGTCTCAATTAATTAAATGAGCACAACAACCATGGTCCCTTCAGCAATTAGAGAAGTGGCTGAGTAATTAGATGGAATGTTAATTCAATTTCCAGGAGGGGTGGGGGGGTGAAGAAAAAGAAAGAAAGGAAAAGGAGAAGGAGCAAATGAGATTACGTTTGATGAGAGGGGAATCAAAAGTCACTTAATCATGGGGCAATTAAAGTTCCCTGAACTGTGCAGCTGGAAAAGAAACCCTGGAAGGACAGGACCCCTGGTTTGTGCTGGGAATGACGCTCATGCGGGTAAAACCGGCTGAATCCAGGTGTAAATGGATTTGTGCAGCACCCAGCCTGGCCTGGCCTGGCTTTCCCTTCATTAGGGAGCCAGGAGAAGGACATTGCCTGGCCAACAACGGCTTCATCCTGCCCCTGCCTCCGGATAATGCTCTTATCAGCCTTGCTCAGCCCCGGCAGATCCTCCTCTGCCAGCAGGAACAGCAGCTCCCTGCAGCTCCGGGCCTGCGCCGCGGGGAAAGCAGGAAAGGCATTCCCGGGCAGGGACACGCAGGGTCACTCCCAGTGCCAGGCTCCAGCAGCACATCCTGCCCAGCATGTGCCCTCCCAGCGGGCTGTCTCCTCTCCGAGGGGTTTTTTACATCCATTTCTGGTTTAAGTGTCGCTTTCCAGGTGTTTGGAGCATCAACAGGTACCAGATTTCACCCAGGACACTCCCACGAGAGCGATGCCCAGAGCCCACCCAAGGGGTCATGGAAAATCCCCCTTTGGGCACAAAGAAGTGGGCACGGGGGGATTTTCCACTTCATCTCTCAACCCCGCTCTACTGGGGGCACATTCAGCACCAAATTGGCCTGAAAGCTGCCAGCCCCTCAAGATTCGGTGCCATCAGAGGGGCTGGAGCCCCCCAACCCCTCTCCCTTTCCAGACCTGCCTTCCCAGGCATGGGACCCACATTCCCGACTCTCCCCGTGCCCAGGGGTGGGTGCCAGGCTCCTGGGCACGATGAACTCAGCCCGAGCTCAGCTCCCGGTGGCCTCCTGCCTTATCCCAGCCCGCGGCAGGGTTTGGAGATAAAGGTAGGTTTTGTTGGGTTTAATTAGCGCTGGCGTGGCAGAGCTGCCGGCTGCCAAGGGCTGACAGGCAGCTTAATTAATCCGCTCACCGCTGTCACTTGGAGACGGCTCCGCAGCAGGGAAATGAGGGGGGAGAGCCCCGGAGAGGAGCAGGGAGCCTCGGCAGCGCGGAAAAGCCGGTGGGGAGAGGGGATGGCGAGAGATGTTTTCTCCCCGTTGATGTTTTTCCCCTTTTCCCCTCCCTTTCCCAGCATCAAACCTCCGGAGCTACGCTGATCTTCAAACGTGAGAATTCCTCGAGCTCCGGGGCTGCGGGACTCAACCCCTCCACCACGAGTCCCGGTGGGAGCGTGGCGGGGTTTGGGGAGGGTGAAACGGGGAGTCAGTGCCCCCCCAGCACTTCGGGGAGCAGCGGATGCTCTGCCAGCACCACGAGCCTGATTTGATTCCAGCCAGCGTGTGTGAAATAAAGCAGAGCAGCAGCCCGCTGCGAGCAAACACCCCGACGAATTCCACTCCCCGAAACTCACTGCCTTTTAATTAGGATGTGCCGCTCTCACAGCAATCCAGGAGGGGAAAAAAAAACATCCTCATTTCCCATGTTCCCAGATGTTCCCAGCCCGGGCCATGGCACGGGCAGGGCCGGCTGTTCCCCGTGTCCCGCGTGCCAGCGGAGGCGGCTGTGCAGGAAGGATCGGTGGCTGTGGCAGGTACGGGCCTGCTCAGGGAAAAAAGAGCATCGGGAGAGCTGGGGCTGAGCCCTGGGGAGGCTCAGGGGAGCAGCAGTGGTTAAGAAAAACAAGAAGAAATTGGGATGGTGGAGAGAAAACAGGAATCAAGTGAAAGAACAGGCTGGGCTTTAGCCTGGAAACCAACAAGGAGCTGGGGATGGAGCTCTCCCCATTCCCTCTTTGGCTCTACAGATCCCTCCTTGAAAATCCCAGCCCGGGCACAGCCAGAGCCAGACCTCTGCCCCTCCAGGTCTCCTCTCCCCACAGCCAGGCCCAAAAATCCCCCCCGGATTTGGTGTTAACCCTCCCCGTGCACCAGGAGAGCTCACGGAGGCGGCTGGCTCTGGAAGAGGGAGCTCCAGGCCCTCCCAAAGGTGACTTTGCTGGGTGCTGCCCAAATCTAAAGTACACAAACAAACCCAGGGATGAAGGGCACGAGCCAGCACGATGTCAGGGATGAGACAGCTTAATTAAAATTAAGTAAATAAGTGTATAAGCTGTGGATCTCCTAAGTGAGGCCTGGGTGGGCGCCAGGCTGGGCTGTTCCTGCTCCACCTGGAGCAGCAGGAGCAGAACCGATGTGCACAGGGTGCCCAGAGCAGCTGGGGTTGCCCCTGGATCCCTGGAGTGTCCCAGGCCAGGCTGGAGCAGCCTGGGACAGGGGAAGGTGTCCCTGCCATGGCAAGGGTGGCACTGGATGAGTTTTAGAGTCTCTTCCAACCCATCCCACGATCCCATGATATTCCATGACACTCAGAGATCCTCCAGCAGATCCACTTGGATCCAAACACCCCAAAAAGGGAGCAGAGAGGACATTTTCCTAGTGCAAAGCTGTGCTGGCTGTGCAGAACACACAGAGAGATCCCAAACCCCTTCTCCCCGGGCTGCCCCCGTGTCCCAGCGCAGGGCACCATGACACGAATCATTTTCTCCAGCGTGCCCCATCCTCCGGGAGCCCGGGGTCCTGCCGAGGTTGCATAATCCCCGCGCGGCCCCCGGGATGCCGCTGCCCTTCATTGTTTATTTGCTTAGCAGCAATTAGAGCAGCGTAATTACAATCAGCGCTCGTTTACATAAAAGAATCGCTCCGTTTGGCTTCTGGGCGCCCCGGCTCCGCGAGCCACGTGCCAAGACAAACCTCGGGGAGCGAGAGGAGCCTCGGGAGCGCAAACACGAGCGTGACACCGGGGCCGGGGGATGGAGAACGGGAGCGAAGGAGGGCGAGGCCCCCCCGGCCCGCTCGGCTCCGGTTTCCCCGCGGAGGAGCCGCTGGATGGGGAGCTGGGAATGCTGCAGCGTTTACAAGGGGACGGGACAGACCCTCTGCACCTTTTAATTAGTAATTAACAGCCAGCCCCGTCCCAGCAATTAATGGGTTTGGAGATGCGGGAATTTTGTGATTCCTCCTTTCCGAACCAAACGTGTTTGTGCGGGATCGGGCTTTGGGCAGGGGCAAAACTCACCTTCACCAGGGTGCTGCAGCATCTGGAGGGCGTCAGTCTAGGACAGGTCAAAAAACAGTCCAGGAACAGCAGAACTCATCCCGAGTTCTGCTCCTTCCCCCCAGCAGCCCGGCTTGGCTCCACTCCCGAGAAATCAAAGGAAAGGCTGTAAGTATTAGGTTGATTTTCTAAACAATTCCCCTCTGAGCTTTTAAATAAGACCCAGGTTTTCGAGTAAGTGCAGGGCAGGGCAGCTGAAGACAGCAGCAAGGGAGGGGGGAAAAAAGCACTTTTCATCCTCAAAATCACCGGGATGAAAATATTTACATTTGCTTCCTCTGCGTTTTCAAGGCTTGGTTGAAAAAGAAAAGAAGTTTTTTGTTTGGGAAAGCAGCTTCTCTGCAATTTTAGGGGGGAGAAAAACAAAACAAAAGTCGATTGACGTTTTCCAAATTTCAATAGGTGAAATGAGGCCAGTACCTAAAAAAATTTTGTTTTTAAAATCAGGTGCTTTGGAGAAGCATTTGGGGAGAAAAGCAGCTCTACTCAGATGTTTTACACTGTACACCTTCAGCCCAATCAGTTCTTGCCCTTCAGATAAAAAACTAATCTGATTTTTTTTGGCAGATCTATGGAAGTCAGGAGCACGTGGACTAATTATTTGGCCTAATTATTATTATTAATAATAATAACATTCACTGCTTATTGCCAATTCCTTGTGCCACTCCAAGGATCCCAGGCACGGAGGAGCTGGGGTGCTGGAAATGCCCCCACCAGCAGCTCAGCTCCGTCCTGTCCTGCCGAACATTCCCTGCTTCCCTCTGGGCACCCAAACGCTGGGAGAGGTCCCTGCTGCCTCCATCCCTCCCCAGATCCCAGGAGCTCTTTGGTTTTCCTCCTCCGGCAGCCAGCGAGCCGGGGTTTGTTTTTCCCAGGGCTTTTTTTGGGGGATGTAAATAGGATCAGGGAGGCAGGAAGGGCCGGTCTCCAGGGAGAGGATGTCTCGGAGTGCCTGCCCCAGGAGAGCGCTGCTCTGACCTTCCTGGCTGCTCGGGGCTCTGCTCTGTGTCCGCAGAGGTGGTGACAGCTTGTGCCTCGCTGCCAGCAGCCCCAGCACTGAGGAGGATTCGCTGCGAGCTCAGGGGAGATGAGGATGGTTTGAGGATGGTTCCACAGAGCCGTGGAATCGCGGATTGGGTTGGGTTGGGGGGACGTAAAAGCCCATCCAGTGTCACCCTCTCCATGGGCAGGGACATTTTCCACATCCCAGGGTGCTCTAACCTGGCCTGGGACATTTCAAGGGATGGAGCAGCCACAGCTTCTCGGGGAAATCCATCCCAGCCCCTCCTCACCCTCACAGGGAAGAATTCCTTCCAATATCCCATCTATCCCTGCCCTCTGGCAGTGGGAAGCCATTCCCTGTGTCCTGTCATTCCAAAAGTCCCTAGAGAAGTTTACCTGAAGTCACACCATCTGTGTTTTAAGGGAAAACATCCCCAAATCCCACTCCCCTCCCTCTCCAGAGCCATCTTTGCCCTGGGAAGGTCCTTCCTGGCCCACCCTGATGCGCTGAGCCCAGCTCTGAGCACGGAGCAGCACCCAGCCGGCGGCTCCGGGTCCCTCAGGAGCTCCTGTGGAGCTGGCACGGATCGATGGCGGGATACCAGGGGTTTTATGAGGTGTTTACATCCCAGGAATGCCATCCATCACCCCGAGACAGCCGGCGTGCGTGAGGCTGGCTGGGAGGAGGAGCAGGAGGTGCCTGGGGTGAGGTGCAGGGCTCAGTCGCAGGTGATGAGCCGCTGCAAGGTTTGGGTTTCATCGATTCTGTGTCAGCCCGAAGGCAACAACGGCCGGGAAATAAATCAGGAGAACTCATCCTGCCTGGAATTGTCGGTGCCTGGAATTGTCAGTGCCTGGAATTGTCAGCCAGCAGAACCAGTCGAGAAGCCACCAGTGGTGGTAACTGGAGCTGGTTTGGGAAAGGCTTGGAGAAAGGCAAGGATGAAGTGAGGAGTCTGTGAGGGTGGTGAGGCCTTGGCACAGGCTGCCCATGGGAACTGTGGCTGTCCCATCACTGGGAGTGCCCGAGGGATCCAGGATGGATGGAGCACCCTGGGATCATGGAAGGTGTCCCTGCCCATGGAAGGGGTTGGAATGAACCGAGCTTTAAGGTCCCTCCCAACTCATATGATCCTGGGATTCTGGGATTCCATGACTCCTGCCTCAAAAGCCCTGGACTCCCCACACATGTTGGGTGTCCTCCCTGTTCTGTGAATTTTATTCCCTCACACAGCACCTCCTGAATCCCTGCGGCAATCAGCCAAAACCATGCAGGGTTAACGAATTAAAATCATTTCAGCCCAACTCAGAGGCAGCAGCTCCATCCTGAGGTGTGGAGAGACTTGGGGACTCTCCGGGGGACACAGCCAGGATGCTCCCACTCCCCCATCCCTTCCTCCCTCTCACCAGCACGGATCCTTCCCTCGGGCTGGGAGCCAGAGCCAAAGCTCATCTCCGGAGGTTACATTTTTAGACAGTTTACAGAATCTGGCTTCCTGCTTTTAAAATATCTGGGGCTCTTTTGTTTTCCGTCACCTGGCAGGTAGGTGTGAGAGGAGTCAGTGTCCCCGTGTGACTCTGGGGGGATCCGTGAGCAGGCAAATCCACGGCTTTGGAAGGAGCCAGAAGCCAAAAACACCCCGAAGGCATCTGAGCCCCGTTTTGTGATGGGACACAGCCTCCCCCTGCCCGGCAGGAGAGCAGGGACACACAGCTGGAATAACAGACTCTGGAAGGACCCACCGGTGTCACTCCGAGGCTCCTGTGACATCCCGGGATGGTCCCAAGGGGCAGCAGCGCTGCTCAGGTGGTGTCAGACCCCGGCGTGTTCCTGCTGGGCTCCTCCTGCCAGGCAAGCCCGGGCCGGCGGGACACAAAGCGTGCTCTGTCTCGCATCCCTCCCGAGCCGGGCACGCTGCGGGGAACCTGCTGGGGACACTTGGCTACCTCAGGACAGGAGTCACCGGGGTTTAGCCAGGTCTGGCTTCTCTTCCAAACTGCTGGTGGCAGAAATCTGGGAGGTGACACCGTGCCTGGACCGTCCCCTGTTCGTTCCTTTCTTCAGAGCTGCAGCGAGTGGTTTTCCCGCCGGTAATTTTATAGCAAATGGTGTTCACTGGAGCAGAAAAAAAAAAACAACAAAAAAAGCTTATTATTTTTAGACAGAAATCCTCTCAAACCCTCTGGAAATGTGTCTATTCTCTGCTTAGTGGTGTCAGCAGCTTGGCACTGGGATCTCTAACCTGGAACTCAGAAAGCCACCCCAGGCTGGCACCAGACCCTGTGGCAGCTCTTTGGGCAAGCCCAGCCCAGCCAGGGGGGATAATCCCGGGGTGCCCCAGGCCCCTCCCAGCCCCTGGAACAGGGGGATGCCCCTCTCTGCAGTGGGATCAAGAGAAATGGGACAGCAGTGGTGGCTCTGTGACCAGGGGGACACTGACTGTGGGACATCTCTCCTCAAGCCCCCGCTCAGCAGCTGCTCCCACACCACCAAGGGTTAAACAGGGACTAAACCCAAGGACAATGCTCCGGAGCTTTGGGAGAAAAGTTATTCAGGAATCCCAGGGATTTGTGAGAAGGTGCCTGAGCATCTCTGCTCCATCCAGCACGAGAGGGGGTCCCCCTGCCAGGACCCCCAGCGCAAGGACAGGCCCTGCGAGGGGCCAGAGCTGCCCCGAGCCCCGGAGCTGCATCCTGGCCCTTTGTGGCCCTTTGTTCTGCGGCGGGAGCGTGCAGGCAGTTGGGTGCCAGCCACGAGAGCTTGTGCTGTGCCCGCTTCCTCCCTTGGCACGCAGCGGGGCCGGGCGCCTCTGGCCAATTCTGGCTTGCGTAAACAGCCCGAGTAAGGAAGATAAATGAGGCTGAGTGGCAGGGGAGGTTGCTCGGCTGCCAGGCAGCCCTTCCCTGGGAATCAGGGAATGCTGCAGGGCTCCAGGGCCGTGCTCTGGGTCAGGGAGGGCAGCATCCCAGCGGTGCTGCACGAGATGCCTCAGACTGGCTCCCTCACATCACTGAGCGCTTGTTTTTGGGGTTAAAGGGGTTTTCCATACTGGCGAAGAAATTCAGTTGTGGAGAAAAACATCACCCAGCTCATCCTGGGGCAGAGGACACTGAGGGAAGATCTCATTGCAGGCTACAACTTCCTCACGATGGGAAATGGAGAGGCAGCTCCGACTTCTGCTCCAGGAGCAGGGACAGGACCCAGGGAAGGGCTGGAGCTGTGCCAGGGCAGGTTTAGGTTGGAGATCAGGGAAAAGTTCTTCCCCCAGAGGGTGCTGGGGCACTGCCCAGGCTCCCCATGGCCCCGAGGCCGCCAGAGCTCCAGGAGCATTTCGACACCGCTGCCAGGGATGCCCAGGGTGGGATTGTTGGGGGGGTCTGTGCAGGGCCAGGGCTTGGATCTGTGATCCCCGTGGGCCCCTTCCCACTCGGGATATTCTGTGATGCTGTGCCCTCCCTGATCCCACCCTGGCAGCGATGCTGATGCTTCCCACCGATGCAGAGCCTCCAGCACTGCCCCAGCTCTGGGCTCTGTGGCTGAGCTGCAGCTCCCGAGGGACACAAGAGGTTAAAATCAACCCCCCCCTGCCCTGAGCCCCGCTAATGCCTCTGCCGAACGGAGCACCCCTGCCAAGAGCTTATCTGAGGCTCTTTGTGAACAAAGTGAACCCTGGAAGGTGGCAAGGCGCAGTGACAGGGAGCAGGGATGCGAGCCAAGATCCCGGCCTCTGGCCAGAGGAGAAATTTCCATCTTAGAGAGAGAGGAGCCACCCTGCTCTGATAACCCTGCTGTTCCCACCGCTGGCAGGGCCTGGGGGACAGGGACCTCGTTCCCTGCGAGCTGCTGGTGCCATCCCACGGCTCTGCCTGCACAGATGGAAACCTTGGCTAAAAAGCATCCTAAGGCAGGTGTCCATGCTCTGAGCTCTGCCTCTCTGCTGGCTCCTGCACCTCCTAAACTGGGACAGAAGAGAACCTTTCTCCCAGTCCTTAACCCCTGCAGGGACTCGGTGTCCAGCTGCCCCAGAAACCAGGAATCACCACACAGCTACAATGAGCTTTTCAGCCCTTAAAACCTCTGGAAAAAAACCCAAAAAACTTGAATGAGCTGTAGGTCTAATGAAAATGTGGGAAAATCTCTGAGCGGCCAGAATTTCACAGAGGCCCCGGCTCGAACTTTCTGCATCCCAAATCCTCCCGAGATTGGGAATCAAGAGTGACTCCAGCCCAGCACTCTTTCCATCCCAAGGCCCAGCCAGGGCCGATAAAAATCAGCTGGGGCCGAGTACGGCCCATCCTATAGCTCTGTTTTTATTTTTAATCGGGTGGCTCAAAACTGAGTCGGGCCCCACCAGTTCCTGGAAATTTAATCCACAGATCCCTTCTCTGGAGCTACCGTGCAGCAGCTCCGTGACCCCAGAGTCGGAGCCCTCTCCGTGCAGCTGGGACACGGCCCCGGTATTTTCTGCCTCTGCAGCTGGAAAACCTGCAGCAACCCATGGGCAAAATCCGAGGGAAATCCTCTGCCCTTCCCAGGGAAAAACGGAGAAAAACACACACACAGGGTAGAGATACCGGGGAAGGATCACTGGGATGGACTGGAGATGTGAGAGCTGCATCCCACGGCTCCAGGTGAAGACACAGCCCTGCTGGAAGGTCCAGGTGAGCACTGAGATGCTCCCAAACAATCCTCCTCTCCCTGGGAACTGGAACTCGCTGTCCCAGGTTGGCTTTTCCCTCTGGAATCAGTGCAGGAGACTCGTGATGTGTTTGGTGCTGCCTGGGGCGCAAGGGGAGGAACAGGTCTGTGTGTTCCTGGAGAGACTCCAGCAGAGAGGAGCTGCAGTGGGAAGATCCCAATTAGTCCTGGCAGGCAGCACGAGTGAAACTTCCTCTTATCCTCGTGCCCTGCCAGGGGCAGAGCTCTCCCGCTGATCCTCCGGAGTGGCAGGGGGTTTAATCTCCATGGAGATGGGTCTAATACCCGGCCGTGATCCGCCCCAGGTGGTGGCTTGGCTATTTCTTACTTTTGGCAGCCACCCTGGATGCCAGGAAGCGCCAGGGTGTCCAGCCAGGAAGTCCAGGTGCTCTCAGAGCCTCCATCCTGTGAGGATGAGAGGGGCAGGAGCAAAGCCCTGGGCAGGTAGGGGTGACCACAGCTCAGGCCTTGGCCAGCCTGGAGACGCCACAACTCCTCCTGAGCTGGGAGATGCTCCCCAGAGCTCACAGCAGCTCCTGGAGCAGTGCTTGGCTTTCTCAAAGGATTCGCCATTAGGGATGGATTTATTTGGATTTTCCTTCCCTTCCTTTGCAAAAATCCTGTTTGGACAACACACTGCAACATCCTCGCTCAGCGCAGACAGGGATTACAGCAGCAGATGCTTCCCTGCCTGCCCTGGCCAGGGAAATGGACCTAAAACCTCCACCAGATCCCTGTGAATTCCCAGCGTCCCTGGGAGCAGGGATGAGGCAGGGATTCGGCATTCCCAGCCCCACCCCAGCTGGCTCCAGGACAGAGCTGGGGACACGCGGCTGTGCCGGTGCCAGGCCAAGCCTCTCGGCATGGCCGAGGCCGTGTCCAGCCTGCTGGGGTGCAGCTCTGTCTGGCTGAGGCTCCTCAGGAAGCACGGGTGGGATAATGGCCTGGCTGAAGGCATTATCCAAATTACCCGCTGCACTCTCTGTTTGCCTGGAGCCCCGGCCAGACCCCGGGACTATTTATCCTATTTATCTTGGCTGCGGAGCTCCCGCCCCTCTCGGAGCAGCAGGAGCTCGAAACCGCAGAGATTTGTTAATAGAAACCAAAGCAGGAACCACCACGGAGCTTGCAGGCACAGGGCCCCGGGATTGGTGTCATCCCAGCCGGGATCTCCGGACCTGCTGCCCCGAGGGCTCAGGGGCTCGGTCACCTCCAGCCCCTGGGCTCTGTCCCTGCTCCTGCCTTGCAGAAATGGACCTGCAGCCAGCCCAGCACTCGCAGATCTCATCTGTGCCCACCCCTGCCCAGGCTCTGCTCTCCTCTCACAGCAGGACGGTCCCAGCCGAGCTCAAATCACGGCGTGCAAAGCGCTGAACGCACCCCTCTATGGGGATTTCACCCCTAAAACCCAGCCCAGTCTGATTTTTAGCAGCTCAAACACTGATGTTCCCTTTCTCCCTTGAGGGGACTCTCAGGCCACGTCCCCATGACAGATTTTACGCAGCTTTTCCTCATCCTCTTGGACTTCGACCCAGCTGAGACCATCTGGTGTGGATGGCTGCTGCACCGAGGTTCCTGTTGCAGCTGAAACAAGATCTGAGCTTTGCTCAGCCCCGACCGAACACCGAGGCCGCTGCACATTAAACACAAACCCAGGGCAGGGTCAGGCTGCACCGTGGGCCCTGAGTGTGGGGTTTTATCCACGAGAGCCTCGTGCTGGTCACGGAGACCACGGGGAGCAGAATTTGTGGTGGTTCCCTCCACCAAGGGCTGGACTTTGTCACCCAGGCAAAATCAGGGGCTGCTTCATGGAATCCCCGACTGGTTTGGGTTCAAGGGATCTTAAAGTTCATCCAGTTCCTCTCAGCCGTGGGCAGGGACACCTCCCACCATCCCAGAGTCCTCCAAGTGCTGTCCAGCCTGGCCTTGGACACTCCCAGGGATCCAGGGGCAGCCACAGATCCTCTGGGCATCCTGTGCCAGGGCCTCCCCACCCTCACAGGGAAGGATTTTCCCCAAATATCCCAAAACCCTGTCCTCTGGCAGTGGAATGCCATTCCCAGTGTCCAAAATCCCTTTCCTCAGCTCTGCATTCCCTCCCCAGCTCTTCTGCCCTTCTCCCTCACCCAGAAGCCACTCGAATCCCACACCTCAGCAGGTTCCTGGAGCAAGCAGCAGCCTCAGCTGTTACCTGAGCAGCCAGGTGAGCTGGAGTCAGCCCTTCCACAGATCCGTGCATGCAGGGCTGATTTCCCAGCAGGGCAAGGCTCTGACAGCCATTCCCCAGGAGAGAGGGAGATCTGCCTTGAATTTAAACACAATAATCTCAGCCCAAGCCCATAAAACCACAATTGGAACTCTGCAGTGAAAGCCAGCGTGGTTTGAATAATGAATCCCTGAAGGTTTCCCAGTCCAGAACATTCCCAAGCCAGTGCAAAAGGCAGAGGGATCCATGAGAGGGAAGCACTGGGAATGTTTCTTATTTAGAGCCAGGCTGGAGTCCCGCAGAGCAGGGCTGGAACGGCCTCCCTGGATTTCATCATTTCCCAGGACAGCAGCAGAGATCCTCAGCAGGTGGAGCCCAGTTGGAATCATGGAATTTTTCAGGCTGGAAAAGCCCTCTGAGATCATCAGGTCCAACCATTAACCCAGCACTGCCAAGGCCACCACCAACCCCTTCCCCGAGTGCCAAATTCACACTTTTTTTAACACTTCCAGGGATGGTGACTCCAAAGTCTTTCCTGGAGGAATTTTCCCAATATCCCATCATTTCTTCCAGGGAAATCCTCTTTGATTCCAGCCATTCCTACCTGTTCCCAGTTGCTGTCCTTGAGGTCAATGTTTTTCCTATTTCTGCCCCTCAGCCAGGGTGAATCTTCCCTCAAATCTCACGCCCTGAGACCTCGTGCCTGGAGGGAAATGGAGGAATTTTGTTAGATTTTCAGGAAAAAGACAATGGGAATGCACGAAGGGAAGCAGAGAGCTCTGCACAGCAAAGCAATGGTCAAACCCAGCCCATTACCCAGGATAACACCTCTGGGCTGGCTGGAAAACAGCTCTGTTGGCTTTGTTACCTCTGAATTACGTTTTGGATTATATTATCCGTGAAAAAATCCCTCCTGCTGCGCTGGGGCTCTGAACAAAATGTTTTTTCTCCCATAAACTGAACCACCAGAGCAAGGAGAAATCTCTCAGAGCGCTGGAGGTGTCCCTGAGGTGCTCAGTGCCTCGCCCAGGATATCCCCATTCTGATCCCTGCTGGGAAGTGGCATCCAGGAACTCTGGAGCTGCCTTCTCCCGCATATTCCTCACTCCCCGACCGGGATGGGAGCTGGTGCCTGTCACCCTGCAGCTCTCGCAAGTGAGGTCATTTTATTTCCTGAGGAAGAGAGTGGCCAAAGCCACCCCCACCCTGCAGCAGCTCACAAACACCAATTTAATTAAAAATTTTTATTCAAAATATAAGTCAGAGCTCATATCTGGCATGAAATATTCCGAAGAGAACGTGCAGATCCCAGCCCTGAGCGATGGAATAATTTCCTTTTAGTCTCCACACACATGTTCACATACACGTAAAATGTAAATATACAGATGTAGTCACACGTACACACAGAGAGCAGGAGAGCTTCCACAAACCTGCTCAGGCTCCTTAGATGTCCAAAAGTCACCAGGAGAGCAGGAATTCGTGGGGGAAAATATCGCACTTCAGCCATTTTCAGAGTTTTGAGAGGTTCCAAAGGGAAGCCCCTGGTGTTCGCCAGCCCCTCCGGAGAGAAGGGGCGAGGACATCAATCCTCATCCCAATTAGCGCTGGAAAAAATGTCCTGACTGCACTTGTGGAGGGGAGCAGCATCTCACACGACGCGGGTTGTTCCCCCGGCCATAAATCTGTCAGCGCCGTCCCGCAGATCCGGGATGCTCGGCTCTCCTGGGCCGTGCTCGGCAGACGCTTCTGCAAGGCCAGGCTTGGTTCATCCAAACAGAGGAGTTTTCACTGCTGCACACAGGGCAGATTTCAGCTTCCTAAAGGGTGTAAGAAAGGAGTAAATCAACACAGGGTAGAGAGAGAACAGACATTTCTGCAAGGCCAGGCTTGGTTCATCCAAACAGAGGAGTTTTCACCGCTGCACACGGGGCTGGGAGCTGATTTCATCTTCCTAAAGGGTGTAAGAAAGGAGTAAATCAACACAGGGTGTAGAGAGCAGACGTTTCTGCAAGGCCAGGCTTGGTTCATCCAAACAGAGGAGTTTTCACTGCTGCACACGGGGCAGATTTCAGCTTCCTAAAGGGTGTAAGAAAGGAGTAAATCAACACAGGGTGTAGAGAACAGACATTTCTGCAAGGCCAGGCTTGGTTCATCGAAACAGAGGAGTTTTCACCGCTGCACACAGGGCAGATTTCAGCTTCCTAAAGGGTGTAAGAAAGGAGTAAATCAACACAGGGTGTAGAGAACAGACATTTCTGCAAGGCCAGGCTTGGTTCATCGAAACAGAGGAGTTTTCACCGCTGCACATGGGGCTGGGAGCTGATTTCATCTTCCTAAAGGGTGTAAGAAAGGAGTAAATCAACACAGGGTGTAGAGGAGAGGAGATTTCACTCTGCAGAGGCACTACCAGGGTGCAGAGCCCCCTCATGCCCCCTGGGATTGAGGGATGCCGGAGCCAGGGCCTGGGAACACCTCGTGGGGACACAGCGGTGTCGCCACACTGCACCCCCCAGCCCTGCTCCAAATCCTCTCCCACGCCAGGCCAGGGCTGTTTCACACGGTGCAGGGAGCCGGGACAGCTTCGCTCCCAGCCCCGGGGAGAGCTGCGAGCACGCTCTGCCCCTCAGCTCATTAAGCACATGACATTTCTGGCTGACAAAAAAAAAAAAAAAATTTAAAAATAATAATTCAGGGCTTGTTCCTAACCTTGGGTGGCTTCGCTCTCTGCTTTTGCCATTCTCCTCTTAACGACTCCCTGGGCTGGGATGGCAGGAGAAGGATTGATATCCAGGCTGGTGCGTTCAGGGATATTGGGCTGATTTTTTTATTGGAGCCAGGAGTAAAGATTTCTATTTTTCCAAGACTAGGGAAAGCATGTTCAGGCTGATAAATATCTGTCAGCAAAAGCCATTAGCTGATGGAGTGAACTAGAAGGGGAAAATAAAAGACAACAAGGCCCTGCCGTTCCCACTGGAAGCCCAGGAATGGCCTTTTCTTCCATGCAGGATTTCTGATGGATTCCTCAGAGTGTTTGCTGCAGGTCTGCACATGTGCTCTGTTAAATTATGGACCATCAGAACTTCATTTTCATGAACCTCATCCTCAGGAATCACAGTTAAAGAGCTTCCCAGCAGCAGTTTCTCCTTTTGGTTCTTCCGAGCACAAGGATTGGGATCACCAGCACCAGGAACTGTCTCCAGCACAGGCAGTGGGGCAGCGTGGGGAGATCTTCTGGGCCAAACATCACAGAAATCCCAGAAATCCTCACTTCCAGCAGTAAGGAACACAGTCTGTGCCTCAGCTTCCTCCTCTGTAAAATAAAAATTATGTTAACTCTGTCCCAAGCATCATCCAAGTGACAGAAGTTCTCTGTAGCTGCTCCCATGAATTTTAGGGCCAATCTCAAAACTTCCAAAGTGATCACACACCTCTTGGGGTCAGAGAAAAACCTCCCAAATATCACCTCGAAATCCCAAGAACTAAAAAAAAATCCAGTAGAAAAGGCTGTTTGTTATTTCCTCTTTAACCTGGTCGGTTTTCCAGGCAGCGGAGCAGTTTATGGCAGACCAGGGACAGGTGGTGGTTTATCACCCCGAAATAATTGGGGTCAGCAGCGCTGCCACGGGAAACGCCGGCTCCGCCGCCTCTCCTTCCTGCGTGGCTGGCAGCAGTGAAAAATGTGATTTACTGCAGCAGCAGAGGTTTATATCTAATCCTTGCTGTAATCCCTTCCTCCAGGAAACTTCAGGATACGGCGGCTGGGAAGCTGCCTGGACCTGAACCTCGGGACTCGCTCGGGAGCAACAGGTTACAGAAGATGGATTCCCCACGGACGTGGATCCAGCTCCTGCAGGATCACCCCTGGACCTGGATTCTCTGCAGGCACCAGGAAGATGAAGGATGGATGCAAAGCTTGACTCCCTCCTGCTCCCCTCCCTCCTGCCCAGTCCGGCCCCGCCATGGCACGTTCCATGAGAAAAGCCAGGATGTCATAAAACCGAGAACTAATTGCCCCCAGATGGCTCATTAAGGCCACAAGAAAATTCTTCCAGGGTCAGGAAAGCACTTGTGGAAAGCACCAGGAGGTCACGCTGCCAAACCTGCCCCGGGGCTGCAGCTTGGAGACACCTGAGCACAGGATGGATCCATGAATCCACGGCTCATGGATCGGGATGGATCCATGGATCCACCGGGATAAGCCTGGAAGCAGGAGCAGCTTCCCAATGAGCAAAGCAGCAGCTCTGTTTGCTTCCTTGCAGGAATCTGTTTATTTTCACAGAAAATCACAGATCTCATGGATGGCTTGGGGCATTCCTGCTGCCTTTTGCATTGCTGGAAGCCGGGCAGGTATTCCAGAGGTCCAAAACCCCGCTCCGACTGCCGGCATCTTTCCAACAGCTCAAAATCCCCGCTAATCCCAAACCCAGGCCTCTCAGCATCCCCCACCCCATGATATTGGGCAGGTTTCACTCCCCACAACGATTCCTGCTAAACCAGAGGCTGCTGTAACCCCACGGTGACCGATATCCCGCGGGACAACGGCCCCGGGTCCTGCCTGGCTGCGGGAAGCCTTGGAGCTGTTCCTGGAGGCTGCTCCATCTGCAGCTCGTCCAGTGCCAGAACGGCAGCGGAGAGATAAGGAGTCTCGGAGGTCTCATGGAAAACTCTGACAAGCAGGCTATTTTCAGCTGCTCCTGCCGGACGCTGCCCCGCTCCGCGTGTGCAGGCACGGGGTGAGCCGGACTTTGTGTCTCTGGAGGACAGGAGAGGGGACAGAGCTGTCCCCTTCGAGGGGAGGGCAGCGAGGGCAGCAGCAGTGGGCTCTGGTGTCCGTGGGAACATTTCCATCATGGAGAAGGATCCTGAGCCGGTGAGCGGCCGAGCACCACAGGGTGTGCAGAGCTCCAGGTTCCCACCAGAATGACCAGCGGGAAAGACTTCAAATGTCGCAGTGTCCTGGTCTCCATGTGCAGAATTATCTCAGTTCAGATGCTTTGCCCGGGGAAGGGGAGGAGGAGGACTGAGGCACGAGCAGGAAAAGTGCAGCGGTGAAAAATTTCAGCTCAGGAAAATTCAGCTCTGGGTGTTCCTCTCTGGAGGGCCTGAGCTCACCCTGCCCACGCTCACGGCAGAGCTGTTCTCAGACAGAGCGTGTGGGGCTGTCCCCACAACACCGCGCTCCACGATTTTCTGTGTCAGCCCAAAGCATCCCCTATCCCCATCCCAAATCCTCATCCCACATCCACATCCCCACATCCCACTTCTGCTCACTGCCGACTTGCTCTCCAGCTCTCCAGTCCCCACTGGCACACGACCATCGGCGTCACTTCTCTTGCTGGGGCGGAAAATGTGGCTTGAAAATTCAGTTCAATAAAAACAACCAGAAGAAAATTATATCAGAAGTTCCACCCTGGTCCAGGAGCTCCCAGAGGGGAACAGGGCTGGGGTGCAGCCAGCACTTGCTCCTCGCCACACCCCTGGCGAGATGGGAATCGGGGCATTTGTGCTTTAGACCTATTTTGGGAAGAGCCGAAGGGAAACCGTGACCGAGGCTGATACGGAGAAGGGGACCCAAAGCAACCTGGTGGCATTTACTCGGTGCCAGCGAGACAAACCCAGTGCCAGCCAGCACCCCCCAGCTCCCAGAGCAGGTGGGAACGCTCTGAGACCCAGGATGCCCACCCCAGGAATATCCTGGGAATTGTGCAGGTGACAGGGATCGTCCCCAAGGCTGCGCCGAGCTTGGGAGGCTGGTGAGAGAGGCTGACTCCAGGGAAAGGAATTTTCAGGGGATGAGAAAGAGAAGGATTCGCGAGGGAGGCCCTGCAGTGTCTGGGAACAGGATTCCTGGGATATGGGAACTATGCAGCAGACAGCTGGGGACAGGGACTGGGATTCATCCCGGGTACTCTGGAAACAGGGAAAGGGCACAGGGAGCCAAGGCGGTTAAGTAGGGATGTAAGAAGGAGAATAAGCAATGGGCCTAAGGCTTTATGAACTATAAACACTGCGATGGAGGAGCTTTGTATTCAAAATAAGCAAAGGCAAATTAAAGGAGGGAGTTCGGGGAAGGGAGAGACAGAAGCGAGGAGAGAGAGAGAATGAGCAGAGATCTGTGCCCGATGCCAGGTGAAGAGAAAGTTCTGCCCAGATTTTTACGGGGAAGGAGAAGCCTGAGAAAGTGTGTGGGGAAATGAGTGAAGGATGGCAGAGGGGGTGTCAGGAAAGAGGGGTCCCCGGGAGAGACCCGGGTGCTGTTCAGAGCTTCCAGGGAAGGGGAAGATCTGGTTTGAAGGAAAACTGGGAGCAGCGAGAAGCTGGATCTTCATTCCTGGCTGGAAAGCAGCCATGCCACATGGAACTGCTCAGTGGCCATGTCCCCCCCAGAGTCCTCACCATGGCAATCCCAGCAGGCTTGGAGGAAGGACAGAAATCCCCTTCCCACGGCTGGCAGCCTCAGGAATCCCGGGAAAGCAAGGCAGGGAGCAGCCCCGCAGGGACAGGACCCTCCAGGCTCTCCTGGTGCCAGGGGACGGTTCTGTGCCCAACAGGGACACTTCCTCCTTGCCCCCAGGAAGACAACAAGGCCACCTCCAAACCCCACCCCGAGCACATCCTCCCCTTCTGCCTACAAGGATCAGGGAAAAGGATGCAGCAGCAGCATTCAGGACAAAGGTCACTCTCCTGGTGCAGGTACAGAAAAACCTGCTCCCACAAGACCTGTTTTCCACTCCCTTGGCAACCTCAGTGGCTTGGAAAAGTTTCCAGACTTCGCATCCTGATTCCCAGAACAAACAACAGTGGCCCAATTCCCCGTTTTCCTCCAGCTGCACGCTGAGCCTTCAGTGACCAACACGTCCCACAGGTCCCAGGTCACCTCAGGGAAGGGGAGAGTGGCTCCTTTGGGCACAGGAGGCACCGGCAGCTCTTTGTGAATCCTGGGAAAGTTCCATCCAGCCGAGATATTCATCGGCACCGCAGCAAGGAGCTGAGTCAGGAGAGGCGATGGATGTGCAGGAAGCCAAGTGTCAGATGCCTCCCCATGTGCTTCACTTTCACCCGGCCCAACAGGTTCCATGACCGCCGGGACACATTCCTGTGTCCCCGAGCAGCCTCCTTTCCCCCAGGCCCGGCTCCATCCAATCACTCCCTCCTCCCTGCGAGCTCCCCGTGATGGATCTGTATTGATCCACCCCAGCTCCACGGTTTCTATCTCCATTTATCAGGCCCACACTTCTCCTAATTCCATCTCAGCCCTCCCCAAAGTAATGAGATAAGAGGCAGGCTGGAAAGGCTGATAAAAAGGAACTGAGCAAATCCATTAATGCTGTTTCTGTGCCAGGAATTACAAATCCCAGCCCTTGGTAATTAGGGCTCTGCCAGCACCTGAGTCCCGGCACAGCAAAGCCAGGGAGGAAAGTCAGGCTCAGGAAAATGTATCCTGAGAAAAAGAGCAAAAAAGACCAGGACATTCTGGATAATTTCCCAGGTGTGGCACTGAGGTGCTGTTTGGGGACAGGGGTGGGACAAAGTGCCCAGGTTCAGCCCAGGTCACCCGTGGCTTCTCCAGATCTCTCACATAAAACCCCAAACCAACTCAGCAAACCCCGAATCGCAGGAAAAAGTCAAATTCAGGGCATTTTGTCAAGGTACTAAATCAGAGAGTGAGGAACAACTGACCAGGATAAGTGGGACACGTTTCGATTGTGACCTCTTCCCTCGCAAAAATGGAGATTAATGGACATTTCAAAAGACAGTTGCTTTAGCTTAACCCCTCCCCTCCGTGTTTTCCTTGGGATGGGACCTGAGGGATGCATCAACAATGTAAAAACTAACGAATGCTAATAAAACAAATAAATCGAGACGCTCATCCAACCAACACCCTCCCTGGAACAGATTCAGATTCTATTTCAATTGACATCTTCTAAAAAACAAAGCCTTTCTCAGGAAAAATAAACCACGGCCACTTCAGAGAAAAACACGGGAAGAACTGCCCAGGATCTCCCAGTTCCTGGGAGGCAGAGGCAGGAAAACAGGTCAGGAGCAGAGCACTGAGCACAATGTCAGTGAGTACCTGACTTCACCTAAATCCGGGGATTTTCTGCTTTTTGAGCAGATTTTTTGGACTCCTGATGTTTGTTGGGATTTCCCAGCCCGCCCTGGGCAGGAGGCTGCTGGTCCTTCTCCCTCCTGGAAGCGATGACAAGGTGCTCAGTCTTCCTCCAGCTGTCCAAAGGCTCGTTAGGAAATGGCCCTAATTAAGTTTGATGGATGGGGACTGGGGATTATTCCTAATCTCCCTGCAGCAGCCAGACCAGAAAGGATATTTCACACAAGAATTCGACTGCGAACGCTGCAACTGCACAGCACGTGCGTGGCCCAGCTCCACAGACCCAGAACCTGCTCCCAAGGTTTCAAATCCTGAGGAAAAACCCGTGAAATGAGGAAACCTGGATTTTGATCCCATGGATAGTCCCTCCCTGGAGTCAGCCTTGCTGTAAGGTTGTTGGATAAAAATAATTGGGTTTATAAAGGTACAGAGCAGGCCTCAATCACATAATTGAGTTCAAAATTTAAAGTCCGGTGAATGTTAAGGATTTTCCCTCTGAAAAAAATGAGATGAAGGTTTGCTTTTCCACATTTCTCTGGTGTGGGAGGACATTTGAACATCCAAGCCCTTCCTTGAGCATTTTAGTCTTTGCATGAAACTGCAAAAGAATGGGAGAAATCAACATAGAAAACCAGAAAAGCTCCAGGTCTCTCCATTCCAAGTCCGAGTTCAAGCTGAAATCAAACAATTTCTCCAAGTTTCCTGTGCAAGGATCTGCCTTGATGACCTGGAGATCACCCAGCAGGAGAAATCCGGGCTTTTGATGTCACAGCAAAGTACAAGAGAATCGCTGGGATGATTGAACAGGCAGGCTTGCTCAGACCCCAGGACACAACATGCTCAAGCAGCACCTGGGAGAGAAATGTTCTTGACCTGGGAAAGGGGGGGGAGAAAAAACAATTCGGATGAGCCAGATCAGCTCCTCAAACCGGTTTTCTGCAATCACAAACAGTTGCATCAGTGCAGAGGGGAGGATGATACGGGGCAGTGGGGGAAAATACGGATTCATCCAAGGCAAACGACGCTTTTAACCAGAGAGGAGCGGGGGTGTGCACAGCATTCCCTGCCCAGATTGCAGCCCGGAAAATCCCTCCTGCTTTAGCTCTGCCACCGCGGCTCAGCCGGGGGAGCAAATAAATCCCCGCCGCGCCCAGGTGAGCTCCCGAACGCCGCCCCGGCGGCAGCACCGATCTCCCGGGAGCCGCCACATCCCGGCCCTCCCCGGACACCGGGACGGAGCTGAGGCAGCGCTGCCGGCGGGCAGCACCCCGAGCCACCCCCGGCACCCCCGGCCGCTCCCGCGGGCTCATACCCCCCTCTCGTGGCAAGCGCTCGGCTCCCCGACCCCAGCGGCAGCGGCTGTGCCAGCGCCGGATCCCGCTCCCGCTTCCCAGAGCCCTTTCCAGAGGCTCTGCTGATGAAGCACATGAATATTGATGATCCGCAGGGATGCAGCAGCGAAAGCAGCTGCGGGAAGAGGCTCTCCGGGTTCAGCGAACGCTGCCGAGTGCAGAAACCTCCGGGGCAGGGAAAGGAGAGGGAACAGCGGGATTTTGTAGGGGAAAACAGGTCGAGCTGTTCAACCAGGCTTAGGAGAGCACGATCCTACATTTAACCAGGAAGGAGCATCCCATTCCTCAAATGAAAGCTTTGGGAAAGTCTCCACCTGTTCTTGGAACTGAATGGCTCCGTGGAGCAGCAGTTTTACAGCTGGACAGCCCTGCACGGCTCCATCAGGGAATATCCAGAGTGGGGAAGGATCCCCAGGGATCAGAGTGCAGCTCCTGTACCCCCACACGGAGATGTAATCTCGTGTCAGAGCTAAGCCAGCCCGGAGAGCCAGGGCATGAGGCCCTGCTGAGAAGGGATCCGGGGACAGAGCGGGAGGAACAACTGGGAAGGGACTTTTCCAGCTCGGGAAGGGGAGAGACAGCAGCTCCTCGCTTCCCTCCAGGACACAGAGTCCTGCTGGAGCCGCTCACGTCCAGGCTCCGAGGCCCAGCCAAAGCCTGTTTGCTTTCCCCGCACTTCCCACATCCCAGGCACAGCCAAGCTCTGCTTGGAAAAAGCTGCTCCGTCGCCCTCCAAGAGCCCCAGCAGGGCTGCCAGAGCCGTGTGAGCGCAGCAGAGCCAGAGGGGACGGTTTGTCCTGCGTTAACACCCCCCAAGATCCCACAGGATCCATCTCAGGGCTGACAAACCCGAGCTGGGTCACTCCCTCCCTCGTGCCAAGCGAGATCTTCCCATCCCCACAGCAACACCATTTGCCAGGGACAGCACCACCTGTCTCCTTGCTTCTTTTCCCACTTATTTACATGGAACCACATCCACAGGAGAGGGACAGCTGCCTCTTTGTCACGAGAGGGCTGAGTTCGGCCTGCAGTGACAGATCCTGGCCGAGCTGATGCTCTGCAGCGCTGCTGAATGCAGGTCACTGCACAACGCCGTCCCCGGAGGCACCGGGAGCAGCCTGGAGTGGCACAGCCACACGGGACACAAATTAAACCACCTGGATGCAGATCCCTCAGGAAAAGGGGACATCCCCCACCAGCAAGGTCACAGCCCCAGGAGTTCCTCACTCAAGGCAGGGAAGGGCAAAGCCTCAAGATTGGTTTTTAAGGCAAGGGTGACTCTTCCAGAACAAAGCCAGGACGGAAAACTGGCACGACCTCATCCAGGGGGAAGCTGGGGATGGTTCTCATTTTGCAAAGCTTCCCCAGCTGCTGCAGCATGGGCTGCTCCAAGTTTAGATGACATTGCATCAGTCCTCTCCACCTCTTAAGTCAGGAGGAGGAAGAAAAAAAGCCATCTACCCTTAGTCTGCAGAAATCCGGTGCTGGGGAGGGCTCTGGGTAAAAATAGCACCGAAGTTTTATTTTTTCCAGAGCTAAATTAAATTATGGGGTTATTTTTTTCCTCATGATTCTGCCCCTCTGCTCTGTTCAGGTGAGACCTCACCTGCAGAGCTGCCTCCAGCCCTGGCGTGCCCTGCACAGGAGGGCTGTGGAGCTGCTGGAGAGAATCTGGAGCGGGCACCGGGATGATCAGAGGGATGGAGCAGCTCTGCTGGGAGGAAAGGATGAGAGAATTGGGATTACTCAGCCTGGAGAAGAGAAAACTCCAGGGTGACCCAATTGTGGCCTTCCAGTGCCCGAAGGAGCCGACAAAAAAGACGGAGAGAGAAAATTTCCAAGGGCCTGGAAGGACAGGACACAGGGAATGGCTTCCCACTGCCACAGGGCAGGGATGGATGGGATATTGGGATGGAATTGTTCCCTGTGAGGCTCCGTCCACCTGTAAGACACCACAGAAAACACCTGGAATGAAGAGGAATGCAGGGCAGGGATCAAACTTATTCATCAATAACAGGAAAAGTCCCCAAAATAGCACTTTTGGAAGGTTCCAAAGCCATTTGAGAAGCCAGGCCAGATTTGACAAATCGCTCCAGCCAAAATGGAGAAAATAATTAGAAAAACATTGAAACGTGTCATTTTTAGTTGTTGCTCTTATTTTTTTTTTTTTAATCTGAAACATTTTACTTCGGAAATGATGAAACATTTTAGTCCCAGCAGGATCTTGGAGCCTTTGTCCCAGCGAAACAGGAATGTTTATTCGGTTTGTCACTGACGGACTGAGTTAAATGTCAGGAGGAAATTTCAGTGTTGCTTTTTCATGCAAAAATAAAAATTAAAAACGCACATGAGATTTTATCTGGTGGCACTCAGGGGCATTAGAAGAGGCCAGATAAAGGGTTGAAGGCAAGCACCTTTCCTGTCCAGATCCTCAACTCCCCTAATTCCCAACAGGCTGAGCCTCGGGGGATTAGCCAACCCGCACGGAAAGGGGACGGGGTGACCTCAGGTGACAGCAGAGGCCAGAAGAGAAGGTTCCTTTCGGGAGCCTCCCATGGAGCTGCCCCAAAACCACCCCGGGAGCAGCAGGGCTGAGGGTGATGAAGGCTGGGAGGGACAAAGGCTGGTGAGAGATGCCCCCCAGAGCCCCCAGAATGGAGAACTGGGACCTTCCCCCTGCTGCCATGCCCAGGGCACTGGGAAAAGCCACATCCTGCCTCTTCCATCAGCACAGCCGCCTCTGCCAAGGAATCCGCCTCTCCCGCAAGCGGGGCCTTGGCCGCCTCTAATTTTAGGGTCTGATGAAAAGACTTGGGGTCCCCTCCAAGCTTTCCTAACAAAGGGCTGAGTGCCACTGCCAAGATCCCACAGCGCTCCCACGAGAGCCCAGATGTCCTGTGCCTCTCCCCGCTCCGTGAGTTCCCCTGCCCACACACCACGGCCACGCCGCCGGTCCAAGGACTCGTCACCACCACGGATCGTTATCCCCGCTCCGGGAGGGATCGCTCCGATATCCACAGCACATCCCAAGCTCCAGCATGCTGAGAGCTCATCCCAAATCCACGGGCCTTGCCCAGATCGTGACCTTTAGCTCCTCCAAACGCTAACTCAGCTCTCAAACCAGCCAGGAGGGACCTGCAGCGGGAAGGGCTTTCCAAACTCCATGACCCAATCTCCAGCCCGAAGCCTGGCGCGGCCGTTCCCGAGCGTTTGAGGTGCACACCCCGATCCCAAAGTGTCCCAGCACGGGTTTTCCTGGAGCAGGCAGGGCTTGCAGGGGCCTGGTGAGAGGCACAGAGACCCCAGTGCATCCAGATGGAGGGGATGGAGCTGGTGATTACGGTAGGGAGGGAATTGGGAGCTGGGACATGAAACCAGAGAGGGGAAACGTTTAAAGCTTTAATCTTGGAAACAGCTTCCTGATAGGAGATTTATGAGCGATGGGAATAGGCTCCTTTGCAGAAGGCTGGAAGCTGTGCTGCTAAAGCGAGACCGGATAAAAGAGGAGACAACGCATGAGGAATGGGTTTGGTTCGAGCACAAGACAGGACCCGGAGGTTCGCTCCAGCTCCAGCCACCTTCCCACACCTGGGATGTTCTCCCCTCTGGCAGAGGCTGTCACAACATTCAGCACTGCTCCAGACGAGTGTGACCAGCCCGAATCTCCCTCCCCATGGCAGCTGTGGGGCTGCTACAGAGCCTCATTTTCTGGCTAATTCCTGCCGTGGTAGCCAGACCCCGGGGCCTGACACATCCGACTTTTGTGTGGGAGCCTGTGGAAGGGGCAGGTTCATTAATACGTGTTTAACTTGGACCCTGAAGGAGCTGAACTTTTCCTGACTTAGTTCTCCCTGTATCTATATCCCACTTTCCTGTAATCAACCTTTCCCTTTTTCCTGCCTTGGCCTTTCCCAGCGAGTTCGTGGGTATTGGTTTTCTCTAAAGCTGCTTGAGTGCTGCTGGAGGATGTGGGAGTGACAGCTCTGGCCTTCCAAGCTCTGTATTCACCCTGCATTTATCCAGCTCTGCTCCCCTGGCCCCTCTTCCAACCCCAGCATGACCTCAAGGGGTGAAAAGACGTAGGAGACCAGAGCCAGCAGCTCTCCATACCTAGCAGAGAGTCACGGAATGGTTCAGGTTGGAAAAGACTTCAAAACCCACCCATTCCCACCCCTGAATGGCCAAGGACACCTTCCAGATTGCTCTGTCCAGCCTGGGAAAGGGTTTGTTGGGAAGCTCATCCAAGGCTCAGCCTCGTAAAGCTGCCGAGCCACTGCCCTGAGCAGGGATCAGATGCTCAAGTCTGACCTCAGCCGGGTGCAGCCAGCCCAAAGCACTCCGACTTCGGGCTTATTGCCCCACAAAAACAGCAGTGAAATCACTTCATTAATCCCCAGAGCCTCGTTTCCTTCCTTCCTTCCTTCCTTCCCCCGGCCAAGCTGAAGCTTAAAATAGTATTTTGCATTCCTCGTATTTCACTCCAGAACTAATTAACACCCAATCAGCCCAAAGCTCTTCCCACAGAGCAGCCTGGCTCCGTCGTGCAACCTGCCCGCCCTTGGCAGCAGCACGAGCACCCACCGGGCTCCCAGCTCCTCCCAAAAGCCATTTCTGATGGAGCATCTGGAAAGAGCTGTGCTGAAACAGGAAAACGCCAGAATCCAAGCCCCACACGCGCTTTTACCTCCAGCCCACGTGCGCGCACAGCTCCGCAGTGCCCATAAACAATCTCAACGCCGTGGTAATTCCCCAACGCCACGAGCACAGTCGCGGTTCCAGCAGGCCCTAAATTAGGAAAAAACCCACGAGTTATCATCTATCTCCTTGTTGGTACCTCCACAGAGCAGGGCTGGCTCCATGTCCAAACCATGGAAACAAAAAACAGTTTTTACCCAGCTGAAAAAGCACCTTGGATTCAGCGCAGGGCGTGGGACAGGAAAGATGGAGCCCAGGTCCTGCTTCACTTGGATTTCACAGCCTTTTCTGGCCCTCTCAGCAGCCCGGGCCAAGCGTGAGTCAAACAGGGCTGTGGAGATGATGGAGCTGGAAAGGAAACGTCATCCATGAGGGCTCCAAAGACGTCACCCACGAGACATCAGCCCCCTCATGCAGCGTCTCTCCTACTCACACACGTCAGGCACGGAGGGGTTGTGGACCAGGGGAGGATTTAAAGAGTGGCCCAAACACAGGGAAGATGTGGCAGCTACAGGGGAGGTAGAAAAGGTCATCAAACACGCCACACTTGACGTGTTTATTTGGTTTTCAGCCCAAACTTCCACCCACGGACCAAAGGCAAGGGCAGCTTGAACACTCCAGGCAGCTCGTGAGCAAGAGCTGGTTCATCCCTTCAGCGCTGTGCAGCCAGTCCTTGTTTTTAGTGCTTAAAAATAACCCTAGAAATAATAAAAAAACCCTATACCAAGTATCCCATATCTCTTCAGAGCTCCACCTCTTCCCTGATAGCCGTGAGGAGGCGGGAGAGCCAGACACTCACCTCCAAAATCAAGGAATTGTTCAAGGAAACACAGTGTGGTACTTTGTGTGTCTGGTTGACATGGTGCTGTTCAGTCACATTGAGGTGGACTCAATGACCTCAGGGGTCCTTCCCTGTCCTGGCAGCCAAGTCCACCCTCAGGGGCCAGGACTGGGGCAGCGGCTGTGACCCCACTTACACGAACCCCTCACACACAGGTGTCCCCTAAGAGAAGCCTTAAGGAGCTGCCACAAGGGACAACACCTCTCCGCGGCACAAGGGCTGCGCCCCGGCCTTCTTTCCCTGCTTGGGCAACCCTGACACTCATGAGGGGCCATGGGCAGTGCCTCAAAGAGCCTCAGGGAGTGTCTGAATACCCCAAGCAGGAACCCCAACTCGTCCGCGGTTCCCGCCGCTGTGAGGGGGCCGCTCCTCGGGCGGGCTTT
>VYZT01021899.1:113354-124441 GCA_013400735.1 Pomatostomus ruficeps
TCCCGGTGGGGTCCCGGTGGGGGGGGGGTCTCACCTCTGCCGCGCTCGCGCCGCCGCCTCCTCCCCGCAGCGACTGCAGCAGATGCGGAGCTCGGGTGACGTCGGCGGAGAGGCGGGGCTCGCTATGCTAATGAGCTCCTACGTCACGGGCGCGCCCCTGAGCGCGGCGCTGATTGGCTGGGCGGTGCGCTCTGATGGACAGCGGGCGGAGGGGCGGGAGGAGCCCCCCCCTCCCGGCGCGGTGGTGGGCGCCGCTCTCCCCCCCGGTCCCGCGCGGTGGTGCGGTCCGGCCGCGCTCCGCGGGGTGCGGGATGAACCATCCCCTGCGCCGGCGGGGGTGTGGGGCCAACCATTCCCGCTCAACGGGGGAGTGAGGTTGGAAAACCTCCCTGTCGCGACATGGCGCTCTATTGCGACGCCTCCCTCAGGCCTGCAGTCGCGGGCAGGCTGTCCCCTTCTCGTGACAGGGCGGCTGGCGCTGAGGCGGGGCTGCTGCGCAGGTGGGCGGCCATGTCCTCCCTCGCCCTGAGGCTCCAGCGGGGATTAGGGCCGGCAGCATATGGCGGCCTCAGGGCAGCGGCACCGCCCTGCCCGGGCCTGCCCTGCCCTGCCCGGAGCCCCGGGAGCCTCCTGGGCCCTGCCCTTCCCCGCCCGGGACAGCGCGGGGGGACAGGGGGGACTCCATGGCCGGGGCAGCTCTTTGCTGCTTCCCCAGGCTCATCCCGGACCCACAGCCCCGGCAGGACCGAGCCGGACACGGTGGGCACTGGGTGGGCAGTGGGGAGATTGACCAGAGCCCCCAGTGATGGCACGGACAGTCGGGCGTGGGACAGGTGACCAGGAGGCAGGGATGGACCCATGGGGATGGACACGGGCTCAGGGATGGACACAGGGGTAGGGATGGAGATGGGGTCAGGGATGGACACAGGGGATGGACACGGGCTCAGGGATGGACACGGGGTCAGGGACAGACCTGGCTGCTTTGGGCATTTTCCGTCACCTTCCCCAGGCAACAGCCCCACCACCCTCCTCACACTGCAGCCCCTCAGCCAGGAATGGGGGGAAAGGGTTTTTTCCACCATCTCCTGCCCCGCTCCAGCCCAGCAGAGTCTGGGATAGATCTGGATTTGAGATCCAGAGCACAAAGCCTTGGCTGATCCCCATCAAAGCATTCCCCTCTCCACGGGGAGCGACGGGGTGACATCCAGCACCCACGAGGGATGGCACGGAGCCACCACCACCCTGTGCAGCCCCCGGCACAACCCTGGAAAACATCTGGGCTGGGGAAGAACCCTGCAGCTCCCGAGGCCCCGCTGCTGCCAGGGGAGCGGGCAGGGGGCGAGGGCCCCACGTGCCAGGGCAGTGCCACGGGTGGGGACGTGTTTGTGGAGATAAATCACCGTTGGGAGCAATGCGGAAGAGCCGGGAACGGGCTCCGCGCCGCGCCAAGCCGGCGATTAAATATTTACCTTAGCAGGTCGTGTTTGCCAGTGATGGATCGGCGTTTCCAGGGAGGAGCTCGCTTTTGTTCCAGCGCAGAGCCAGGCCCTGCCCGCTGCCCGGCGGGAGACGGGGCCACCAACCACGCCGCTCCCTGGGGACATTGGCTGCGGCTCCCGTGACACAAAGAGACGCTTGCAAGGCTCATGTTTAGGGTGGAACAAACCGGGTTTAATCTCTGGAAGGTGAAGGAAGAATCCCAAAGGACCCTGCCCCGGGGTGGGGGGGGTGACAGCACCCGCCAGGGTCCGAAATGTGAAATACAGATGGCATTTTGAGTGATGACAGAGCAGAAATGCAACTTTCCACCCCAAAAACCACAACTTTCCTCCCCAAAAATCTGCGTGTCAGCCTCGGAGAGGCTCGTAGTAAAAAGTGAGCTACAAAAGGCTTTAAAAAGTGAACCTGTCCCCAAATAAATAAACCGCTGAGTCGTGCCCGTGCCGTGCGCCGGTGCCGGGGGGTGCCTCGTGCTGGGGGTGTCACCAGCACCCTTCGCCCTCCTCATCCCACCACGGGGCTGCTGTCCTGCAAGGGACACCTGGAAGGTGCTGGAATGCTCCCTCCCACAGCTCTGTGGGGCGTGATGTCCCCAGGGCTGGGCTGTGGCTGAGCGCGGTGTCCCCACGCCCTGTCTGGGGGGGACAGGGACTCTCCCAGCGGCTGGTGGGAGCTGGGACAAGGCCAGCAGCGTCCCCGTGCCTGTCAGGACCTGCCCAGCTCCCCAACGGCGACACAGCCTGGGTGCCTCCGTGTCCCCACAGTGCCAGTGCTCCCCGGTGCCAGCTCCCCACTGTCCCCAGCAGTGCTCGGGGCAGTGCCAGTCCCGCGGCCCCCGGGCTGACGCCGCTACGTGCCCAGGGACAGGAATGTGACATTGCCCTCGGTGTCCAGGCACAGCCCCTGGCTGCCCTCGGGCCCTGGCACGGAGCACCCGCTGTCACCGTCCTTCGGCAGCGTCCCCTCCAGCACCCGCCGGTTGTCCACGTCCCTGGGGCGGGGGACGGGCGAGTCCCGGTCCCCGGGGCCGGGGGACAGGCGCTTGGTGTCGGCCGACTCCGAGTCATCCGTGCCCGGCGTCTTGGAGCCGCTGTTGTCCTCGTCCAAGGGGCTCTCAGCCCCCTCCAGCTCCGTGTCCGACTCAGCCTCCTCCTCCTCCTCCAGCGTCAGCTCGAACTGGAACTTGTCGGTGGTGGCGGGGGACACGGCGGGTCCCTCGGGCGGAGGGGAGGGGCTGCGCGGGATCATGCTCTGGTACCACTCCCGGTTGTCCTCCAGCGTGTCCAGCAGCTCCTGCGCGTCGGGGTGCACAAGGTCGGCCCAGGTCTCCCACAGCGGGTGGGCGATGAAGTCGATGAATCCCACCTGGGGGGAGGCACAGCTGAGCCCCCTGCCCGGCCCCGCGTCCCCCGCCCTGTCCCCAGGCCACCGCCCCACCTGGGACTTCTCCACGGAGGCGGTGTGCTTGTCGCACATGGGGCTGATCTCCATGCCCTTCTCCCGCTCCCGGTCCCCTTGGTGGAAGAACTCCACCATGATGCGGTCGGTCCACTGCCGGTACAGCTCCAGCGGCTTCGTGGGGTTGCTGAGGTCGGCGCAGTGCACCATGTTCTGCAGGACCTGCGGGCACGGACACCACGTCCTCTGTCACCTGCACTGTGCCAGGAACACGCTTGGCCCCCCAGCTGGGGTGGGGAGGATGGTGGCACCGAAGGCGACATCCCGGCAGGCCAGAGCCCCTGCAGTGTCCCCACCTGGATCCGGTCGGAGTAGTTGTCCAGCAGCAGCACCCCCAGGCTGGTCACCTTCTTGGTCTCCACCATGGTCTTCAGATCCGCCAGCAGGTTCATGTGCTTGGACATGTCCGTGGCCAACACCTGGGCAGGGCGAGGTGGGAACGGGGCTCAGCCTGACCTCCCAGCCTGGACCCCCACGCTGGGGTGGTCCAGCCCCCCCGTACCATGTCGATGACCATTTTACGCAGCGTCTGCCTCTGCTTCCTGCTCAGGTTCTGGAAGATGTCGCAGTTCTCCTCCTGGAGGAGCTTGAAGCCCACGGCCAGGTGGTGATTCTCCAGCACCGAGGCGTCGTTGTACATCAGCGCCAGCTCTGAGTCTGCGAGATGGCACTGGTCACCCCAGGGTGACTCCTGGGGTCCCCCATTATCCCCCAGCTCCATCCCTGCGCCCCAGCTCACTGGTGTTGATGAGGAACTGGTTGGACACCCCAGGGTGGTCGACGTCGTGGATGGCGCTGGCGAAGATGGCAGCCATGATCTCCAGGTCTGTGAACACGGCCTAGGAACGGTGGGAAAAGGCGTTGGGGACACGTCACGGCCCCGCCGGGCACACCTGGGTGACCTCGAGTGACCAGGAATCACCTCCAGCGCGGGGGTGGAGAGCAGGACGTGCGTGGACTGCGCCACGTCGGCGGCGTGCAGGCTGTTGTGGTAGGCCACGTCGGCGTGGTAGTGATCCTCCAGCGTCAGCATGTAGGTGATGAAGGTGTTGACGGGGATGCGGAAGGTCTTCATCAGGTCACGCTCCTGCGGGGAGGCGGGAGGTGGCTCGTCCCCGTGCGGCCGCGGGACGGGGACATCCCGCCGGGGTGCTCACCTGGAAGATGCTGTACATGAGGACGGTCAGCGGGCGGTTCCCCGAGTACTCGGCCACTTTGAACACGTTGAGCCCCCACTTGTTGGTGTCCTCCAGCTCCTGGGGACCAGAGGGACAGAGATCCGTGGGGGGCTGGCACCGGGGACCCCTCAGTCGGGGGGGCCACCCCTGCCAGGCCCCACCTTGGCCAGCAGCGCCTCGTGCTCCGTGCGCACCCCGAAGCGGGGGATGCCGGCGGCGGCCAGGCTGGAGCCGTGCTTGAGCTTCCGGACACCGCTGATCTGGGACATGGGGCGCTTCCTCCGCTCCTTCTCCTTGTCCTTGGCCAGCGCTGAGGGGATCTCCACCTCGTGCTGCTTGTCTGGGGTGACACGGGGAGACCGTGAGCAGGGCGGGAGCCCAAATTCCACTGCCAGCGTCCCCCCGGGTCACGCTGAGGATGGGCACAGCTCACACCGTGACAATTTGGGGGCTGCAGCACTTTCCCTCACCCCATCCACAGGCCACACATCTGCCAGGGGACCTCTGGACACCCCTTCAGGCACACCAGAATGTCCCCAACAGTCCCAGTGCACCAGTATGCACCAGCAGCCCCAGCCAGGACAGCTGTGACACCTCCAAGGCAGCAAATCCCACTGGGACCCCTGGGGAAACCCCCCTGGTCCCCCCATTCTTTCCTCCGCAAGAAACAAGTGGGACCCTCTGCTGGCATCATCCCTGTGGGCACCCCGGGTCCCTGGGGACACCGAGCCCACCCCGCTGCCCGCAGGGAGGTGACCCTGGGGGGGTCCTCACCCAGGAAAGTGCTGGAGATGTACTCGGACACCTGGTTCCCGGAGCGGCTCGTCTCCGACAGGTGCGTCAGCTCCCGGTTCAGCATCCGCTTGAACTGCGGGCGGTCAGCAGGGTCAGGGGTGCCGGGGGCTGCCAGGACATCCTGGGGGGCTCTGGGGCCACCAGGGTGACGGTGACAGGGACCTTACCTTGTTGGAGGCCATCTCGCTGACCGAGTGCCGGGTCTGCAGCGTCTCCAGCTGGTCCAAGCACCAGTCCAGCTCCTCCAGGGTCTCCCGTGACAGCTTCTGGTGGGCATCTTCTGCTGGGGGCACCCGCCAGCTTGGCAAGGGACCTGCCGGTGGCGCGGCCACCCGGCACAGCGGGGCTGGTGCCACGCCAAACCTGGGGACTCGCCAGCGTGGGGGGCCAGGCCACCCCCCGAGCGGGGCAGCCGGGGGCACGGGGGGACGCGGGGGTCGGGGTCAAGCATCCCTGGGCAGCGGGGGCTGAGCCCCGTCACGCTGTCCCCATGGTGCGGCAGCCCCGGCACGCGGCGTACCACGCTGTCCCGTGGGGTGACAGCCAGCCCCGGGGGCAGCCGGGCTCCCGCGGGGCCCCGCGCACCGCCGGGCTTTTATTAATGGAAGGTTTGACGTCAACGGGAGCTTTTCCACCGCCGCGAAGGGCGGCCAGGCGGGAGGAGCTGCCGAAAACCAGACATGGATCCCAAAGGGCAAAGCCGCAGCTCTGCCTTGGCTTGGGGCGGGGGGGTTGCTGCACCCCCCGGGGCATGGCAGGACACACCCTGGGGACACAGGGACAGCCAGATCACCCCCAAAACCTCCCCAGCACCGTCCCCCCCACACTCACCGGAGAGGCTGGCCTTGCTCCCCGAGGGCAGGCTGCTGCTCGAGCCTCGCCTGTGAAACACGGGGGGCTCAGGGGCTGCGACCCACCTGGCCATGGGTTGGGGTCCCCACTGAGGTGACATCCTCACCCTCCCACCCCTGATGGACTCACTTGACGCCGGCGCGGTCCTGGAGGTGGGTCAGGTTGCTGCGGACGGTGCGGAGGCTGGCCAGGACCTGGGGGGCGAGAGGGGTTTGGGGTGGAGCGGAGCCCCCCGGGACACACACCCTGGTGCTGTGTCCCCTCCCGGGCAGGGCACAGCGGTGGCACCTACCTGGGCAAAAGGTGTGACGATCATGTCTTCTCCGTGCCTGCGGGAGCACAGGGAGCGTGAGGGGAGGGGACAGGAGGGGGTCGCAGGGGCTGTGGACTGGGGGGACACTCACAGGTCGCTGGCGATGGAAGAGTTGCGGGACATGGCTTTTGGGGACAGGTCATAGTCGCTGTCGGAGCGGTACAGGAAGGACTCGCGGCGCTGGCCGTGGGAGAAGGTGCCCTGCAGGACCAGCCCCGCGCCCGGGCTGGCCTGGGGGTCCAGCGCACCCCGGCTGGGGGGGCCATTCTCCAGGTCAAAGCTGTGAGGGGAGAGGGGACAAGGCTGGCACGGGGACCTCAGCCCAGGGGACGCCACTAGGTCTGTCAGGTTCTCTGTGCCACCGTCCCACTCTGGTTGGTGACCCTGTGGTGACACCGGTGCCCAGCCTGGTCCTGCTGGCTCCTTCTCCTGCTGCTGAGAACGGGCACAGCTCGGTGCACAGGGACCCTCTCAGCTCCCTGCTGGCACAGCGGGGTCTGGGGCTTGGGACCCTGTCTGGCAGAGCCAGGCTGTCCCATGTCACCCAGGTGGGACAGGACCCACAGCTCCAGAGACCCCAGGACCTGCCTGTACCTTCCCCTGTCACCAGCACCATGGTCCCAAGCCCTCCAAAGCCCCAAAGCCTCCAGCAGCCCCGTCTCGGGGTGCCGTGTCCCACGGAGGGGACAATATCCCAGCCACGGCACCGAGCCAGGGGACATCGAAGGACAGAAACCGACACAGAAGCCAAGCCCCGGCCCTTGGGGACACGCTGGCGGCAGCCCAGGGGCACCCCAACCGGAGTCACCTGGCAGCCGTGTGCATCCACGGGGACACGGGGGACAGGGATGGTGACCCTGCCGTGTCCCCAAGCTGGCCGCGGCCACCTCACCCCCCCTCCTGCTCTGCTGGCCGCGGGGTCATGGGAAAGGCTGCACGCAACGGGGACACAGCGAGGGCTGTCCCCTCCCGCAGCCACCAGCGCCGTGGGGACGGGGACAAGCCACCCCAGAGCGCTGGGAATGCTCAGATGCCACTGGGGCCACCGCGTCCCCTCGGGAGCCCGGCACCTACCCGATGCAGGAGTGCCTCCGGGACGGGCACCGGCTGCCCGGCAGCATCGTCCCGCTCCGGCGGCCCCGGCGGCTGTGGCGCGGCCGTCCCCGGCGGTGGCAGTGCCAGCCGGCACCGCGTCATGCCATCCCGCAGCCCCTTGTTTTCCTGCCTCGGCTTCCCATCCCCGATGGTACCGGCGACACAAAGCCGCATTGTCCCTCCGACGGCCCCGCGGGGTGATGCCCGCGTCTGTTCCCGGCCCCGTGCCACCACCCCTGACCCCGCTGCCACCGCAGGGGACAGCCCCGGGGGACAGGAGCCCCCGCCGCGGGGCTGGTGCCCAATTAACCCCCCTGGTCCGGCGTTAGTGACCTCGGAGCGGTGGCGGTGGCGGCGGGGGGGCCGCGGCCGCTATAAATAGAGGCTGTCGCGGCTGAGCGGGGATGTGCTGAGCCCCACGGCGCCCCAAAACCAACCCCACAGAGCCCCGAGGCGGGGAGGGCAGGGAGGAGCCGCCGGGGGGGGGGGTTGGCGCCTTGATTTGGAGGGCAAAGCCCTCCCTGTCCCCTCCGGGCCACCCCACGGGGGTCCCAGCCTGGCCATGGCTGCAATGAGCGTGTCCGTGCTCAGCCCTGCTCGTCCAGCGGCCCCCCCCCGCCTCTGGCCATGTGGGGACACACAGCTGCTGTCCCCTCCTCGTCCCCCGCGTCCCCACAGCCCTGAGGCCGTGCCACAGCTCTGGGGGGGCCGCTGTCCCCATCCCGACAGCACAGCCTGGTGCCACCCCCTCCCCGCGGGGACCCGCCAGCGTCCCCCCCTTACCAGAGGGGATGCGCCACGGTGAAGCGCCGCTGCAGGCGGATGCTCTGGTTCATCAGGAGCTTCCTGAAGAGGACGGGGGAATTGCGGGGGGAACTGCGGGGGGACGCGGCCGGAGAAGCCCCCGGCGAGCAGTGCGCGGTGGGCAGCATGGCCCGGCTCAGGGACCCCCGGGCGGGCGGCGAGGCCCCGGTGCCCCCGGTGCGGAGCAGGAAGCGTGCGGCCGTCCCGGCCCCGGCAGCCCCGGGAAACTTTCCATCCCCCTCCCGCCCCGCGCCTGGGAAATTAAACAACTGTCTGGCTCCGGCAGCCGGCGCAGGGAGCGGGTCCCCCCCCGGTGTGCCTGGCGGCCCGGGCACGTGGCCCCTCGCTGGCCCGGTGCCACCGGCCACCCTGCTGTCCCCGAGGCGGCAGCTGCTCCCGAAAGGGCAGGGGTGCTCTGCCGGGACACACGGAAAAACGCCCCCCGGAGCCCCCGGTGACCCAGGCGTACGGAGGGGACGTGCCACGGTGACACTGAGGGACGCGGCTGAGCCCGGGACATCCCGGACACGCGGCGTGGCTGTGACACGGTGCCAGCAAGGCAAAGAGGGACGTGGCTGAGCCCGGAGCATCCTGAAGTGGCAGTGTGGCTGTGCCATGGTGACACCAAGGGACACGGCTGAGCTTGGAGCATCGCAGACACGCGGAGGGGACATGCCACGGTGCCACCGAGGGACCTGTGAGAGCCAAACCCACCGCACAGAGTGCCCCAGCCCCTCCCTGGTGCTGTCCCCTCCTGGAGCCACTCCCGAGAGGAACAGGGAGCAGCACGATGAGGTGCAGCTGGTGACAGTGACACCGTGGGGGACCCACTGGCCTGGCCGTGGGAGCTGGCACCTGCCCAGCCTGATGCAGCAGGATGTGGATACCTTCTGTCCCCGATGGCCACAAAAATATCCAGCAGCTGGCAGGGGACCAGGAGGGACAGCAACAGGGTCCCCCTGCCAGGACAGCACCGGTGGGGACCCCAAAACCCACCGGAGGGGGGTCACCTTTGATTTCAAGGGACTGAAGCACGACCGTGGGGACATCAGGGAAGAGGGACACAGGGGATGTGGGGGAGAGGGAAGAGCCCCCTGTGCTGGCCGGCAGCCGGCAGCCCTGGACAGCAAGGGCTGGAGCGGCCGCAGGACACCCAGTCCCCATCCCAGGACAGCCAGTCCTTATCGCAGTGTCGCTGTCCCCACGTGTCTGTGCAGGGGTGGATGACAAGTGACACCAGAGCCACATCCCTCGGCTGTGCCAGCTCCTTGCTGTCCCCACAAGCCGAGCTGAGAGAGGCACAGGACGGGGGGAACGGCCCAAAAATAGCCCGGCAGCAGCAGAGCCGGGGCTGAGCCACCGCGGGAGGGACCGAGGTCACCCCGGGCAGGGCCAGGCCAGCCCTGGAGCGGCTCTGGCTGGGCCACCGGATGGGGACGAGGATGGGGACAGGGAATGGGGACAGGGATGGGTGGGGGGAACAAAGGGGTGGGGGGTGACAGAGATGGGGGTGATGGGGACAGCGTGGTGGGGACAGTGTGGTGGGGACAGGAGTGTTGCGGGGGGTGACAGGGACAGGCAGTGACCAGAACGGACATTCCGGGGCTGGAGCAGCGGGGCCGGTGACAGAGGGGTTTGTCCCCAACCCACCGGGTGCTCTGCCCCCGTGCCGCTGTCCGGCCGCCGGTGCTGAACCCGGGAGTGCCCCGCCGGCCGTGCCCTGCCCGGTAACCCGTTCCCGGTGCCACCGGGGCCGCCATCACCTCCCCGCTCCCCGTCCCGCCCTTACCGGGGGGGCNGGGGTCGCGGCAGCGCTGCCGGGAAACGGAGCAGCGGTGAGGGGCGCGGGGAGCGGCCCCGGGGGGTCCCTGCCCGATCTCGGTCCGAGGGTCCCGCCCGGGCTGCGCCCCCCGCCAGCCCCCGCCGGTACCGAGCTCCGGTAGCGCGCTGGCGCCCTCTGCTGGACACGGTGCGGCGCTGCACCGGGGGTACCGGGCTGTTACCGGGGCGAGGGGAACACCGGGAAAGGCACAGCCGGGGCACCGGGAGCGGCTCCGCCCGCAGCGCACGGAGCCACCGGGACTCTCCCTTCCTCCTCCTCCTCCTCCTCCCGCCGCCACCGGAGGGGACCCCCCTCACTTCCCCCGGGACCCCGCCGGAAAAGCTCCCGGAGCCGACGCGCAATTACGCAGAGGTGAATAATAATTAACCGCCCATTAAGGGGATAATTAACTCCCGCTCAGCGCCGCCAGCCCGGTTATTGCTGCCCGGGGGCCCGGCGCTGGGACGCTCCTACCGGGGACACCCCTCGCCCCCCGGGACACCCCTCGCTCCCCCGGTGACCCCAGGTGCCGGTCTCACCTCCGCGCCGAGGAAGGGCAGCGCTGTCCGGCTCCGTCTCATCGCCGTCCCTGCGGGGGGAGCTCCGGGAGCCGCGGCCGGGAGGGACTCGCCGGCGGGGACCCCCCTCCCGCGGCTGGGGACACCCCGGGGACACCCGAGGGCCGGGACACGCGGGTTCCTCCCCCCGTGATTTACCGGCACCGGATCTCGGCCGGGCTCAGCCCCTACCTCGGGTTTTGGGGCCCCCCGCCCCACTCCCGGCGTTCCCATGGGCTGGATGGGGACAGGGACGTGGACCTGAGGCCACGGGGATGCCCCCAGCCCGCAGCGCCCACCAAGGCGTGACCCCACCGGTGCCGCGTGAATGATCCCCCGGACACCCCGTACCCACCGCCCCGAGACCCGGGGCACACCGGGGCTGCACCCGCAGAGCCCCCCAGGACCGAGCCCCGCCAGGACCGAGCCCCCCGCGATCCGGCCGGCACAGGGAGCAGCCTCATCCCGGTCCCAGGCGCTGCCGATGCCCGGCACGGGGGTCCCCGCCGCCGGCAGCCCCCCGGCCTGGCCCGCAGCCCCTTACCGGTGCCCGGTCCTCGCGGCGAGCGCGGCCCTGGCCGAGTGCAGCGGAGCAGAAGGAAGGCGACGTGCGTGCCTGGCCGCTCGCTCCCTCCCATCCCACCTCGCCGGGGGGGCTGCGCGATCCCCCCCTACACCGGCAGCACAGCCGCGCTCCCCGCACCCACCCCGCC
>VYZT01021899.1:129969-142153 GCA_013400735.1 Pomatostomus ruficeps
CCCGGTGCGCACCGGCCGCGGCCCCGCTCCTGCGCGCGCGCACACGCGTCTGCCGCCGCCGCGCGCCCCGCGCCGCATTAAATAGGCGGCGCGGACGCGGTGACCTCACCGCGTCGGGCTCCCATTGGCTGCAGATGACGTCCTCGCCCGCCCTCGTTTGCATAAGGGGCGTGGTCTCGTCCCCGCGGAGGCGGAGCTCCGCCCCCTCCCGGGCACGCCCCGCCCCCGTCGCCGCGGCGACCGGCGGGGAAACGGGACAACAGCGCGCGGGGCCCTGGGATGACGTCAGCGCGGGGGAGGGGCGGTCACGTGGCCCCCGCGGCGCGCGCGCCCCGCCGGGGATGATGGGCACAAAGGGAGGGGCGGGAACCGGGACCGGCACCGGGCACCGGGAACGGGGAACGGGCACCGGGAACCGGGAATGGGGAACGGGCACCGGGAAACGGGAACAGGGAACGGGCACCGGGAACAGGGAACGGGCACCAGGAAATAGGATAGGGAACTGGGCACGGGAATGGCACCGGGAACGGGGACCGGGAACAGGGAACGGGTACCGGGAACGGGAAACGGGGACCGGGAACTGGGCACAGGAACCGGCCACATGACACTAGGAAACGGAACCGGGCACCGGGGAACTGGGCATGGGAACTGGCCACTGGGAATCGGGAACTGGGCACAGGAACCAGGCACCGGGAATGGGAATGGGAGCCGGGCACGGGACTTGGCTACTGAGAATCGGGACCGGGCACAGGGTCGCGGTAACTGGGCACAGGGCACAGGAACCGGGCACCAGCACCGGGCTCCAGGTACTGGCATTGGGCACCAGCACTGGACACTGGCACTGGCATGGCCACTGGCCACCGGGCACCGGGCACCGTCCCCGGGCACTGGCACCGGACACCAGCACCGGACACTGGTATTGGCATGGCCACCGGGCACTGGGCACCGTCCCCAGGCACTGGCACCCGACACCAGCACCGGACACTGGCACCAAGCCGGGCCCGGCTGTAAAGGGGTACAACAAAGAAATAAATAAACACACTGGGCCAGGCACGGCCACCGGGCCTCACGGGAACCTCTGGGGACAGCAGGGCCACCGCCCGTGGGGGTCAGACCGGGACAGGCCACCGGTGCCACCGGACAGTGCCCGGGCACAGCAGGGTTTGGCCTGTACCCTGCTGGGACACAGCCACCACTCCTGCATGTGCCCGCACCTCCCTTGTCACCGCCTGTTCCGTGTCACTGCCCCGCTGTCTGTCACCGCTGTGTCCCGGTGGCACCGGGGTTTGCCCAGGGATCTCGCTCCGGCCAACCACGGGTCACCGGGAGGGACACACCGGGGGGGTGACACCATCACTGGGCGGTCACTCCGGCCGGAGCCGGCAGCGTGGGTCAGCCAGGGGCACAGCGCGCCCGGTTCAGGCGGCACCGGGGAAGGAGTTAACGGCGGTGGCGGTGGCGGTGGCGGTGGCGGTGGCAGACGTCACGGCCGGCCAAGCCCGCGGGCGGCTGAGGGGGCGGATCGGCGTCAGCGCTTGACGTCACCGGCGCGGGGGGAGGCAGCGTCGGTGGCCGCCGATAACCCCCCCCCCCTTCCCCAAATCACGGGCAGGATGCGGCCCCCGCGCCGCCGAGACCCCGGGCGCACGCGGGACCCCGGGGACAGCGGGGCGGGTGACGCTGAGCCGGCCCTAATTGCGGCCAGATGCTTCGCGGGCCGGCGCTAACGAGGGCGATAAATCAGCGGTGTCAGCGCCGGGGGCGTGGGGGGACTTGGGGGACGCGGTGCCGGTGCCGTGCTGACCCCGCACCCCCGGTTCTCCCGGTGCGAGCAGCTCCTGCTCCGGCGTGCCCATCCCGGCTGCGGCCCACGGCCGGCGGGGACGGCGTGGCACCGCGTGGGGACGGCTTTGGGCACGGCACGGGGTGTGGGGACAGCGTGGCACAGGGCACAGCACAGCCCTGGCTTCGGGGGACACGGGACATCCAGGACAGGGCTAGGGCAGCGCCGGGGGCTGGCACACGCAGAGCTGGCACTGGGGAAACTGAGGCACGAGGGAACATCTGCGACCCACCCTCCTCCCGCAGCTGCTGTTTATTAAATCCCAAATCAACGCAGTTTATTGAATCTCGGCTAAAGCAGAGCGCACCCAGCCCTGTGTCCCCCCGCTGTCCTGACCCAGGGTGGGTGGCAGTGGCCATGCCAGGCCCGGTGTCCCCGGGGCTCGGCCGGGGAGCAGCTCCCAGGTGAAGCCGCCGTCCCGTCCGCGTTTCCGCTCCAAACCCGTCATTACGGGCGCGGCCGGACCGGCAGGTTCAGACTTTCCATCCCGACCAAACCCGGCCGGCGAGGGACAGGGACCAGGGCGGGGGTAGAAAGGCTCCCCTTCCCCCTGCCCCAGCCCCGCTCGGGGTCCCCAGGTCGGGGACACACCTCGGGCACGGCCACCTGCACCCCACGGGCACCACAGTACCCACACCGAAACCGGGAGGAGCAGAAGCAGCTTTGGCTTGGGCCGCGGGTGCTTTCAGCAGTTCCAGGGAGGAACCCGCCGGCCCCAGGGGCTCCCGGGAAGAGCGGCTGGCCACCGGCCAGGGACGTGAGCCGTGAGCCGCGCTCCGGCCGGGCCCCACCGGCACAGCTCCGCCACCCCTCCCCGCAAGGGTCACAGCACCCCCAGGCTCGTCCTGCTGCGTCCCCCCACCTGCTCCCAGCCTGTCACCACTGCTGCTCATCCCGCGTGTCCCTTGTCCCCAAACCCAGAACCCGCTGCCCGCAGCTTCATTTTCTTAATGAGCGCTTAATGAGCGGCATGAATCAGTGGCCCCTTCCGCCTCCCGCGAGGGCAGGCCCGTGGGGACGTCCCCGAGCAGGGAGCTGGTGGCACTGCCACCGTCCCCACGCCGGGGTGGCTGAAGCTGCTGCTCCCGGAGGCGTCGGAGCCCGCGAGCACCCACTGAGTCACAGTGCCCTGCCACCTGCCAGCCGGGCTATATTTACCCCGGAGCAGGCGGCGAGGATTTGGGATGAGCCCACGCCGCTGCCGGACCTCGGCGAGGCACCACGAGCCTCGAGCAAGGCTGTGACCACCAGAGCATCCTCACGGCTCCTGCTGTCCCCACTTCGCCGGTGCCACCAGGACCATTCCCTGTGTGACACCGGAGGTGCCTGATCCCGCTCTGGCCAGGAGCTGAGACAAAGTGCTGGACACTGCTGGACACGAGGTGCCCATGAGCTCCCAGGGACGCATCCACATGCCAGCCCCCCCTGGAAAAGGGAACAAACAGGGTTTGCACCCCGGGATTTGCACGGCAGGCACCGGGCACGCAGGGCAAGCTGCCTCTTAGTCATTGCCACAGGCAGGGAGAGAGGAACCAAGCCGGGAAAACAAGAAGTCACAGCTGCCAGCGCCTGTCCCCAAACCTGCCCCCGTCCCCGAGGAACCCCCAGGGGGCCGCGGGGGCCTCCGACAATCAAAAACAAGATTTAAAAAAAAAAAACAACCAAGAAATAAAAAAAAAAAAACCCAGAAAGAAAGAGAGAAAGAAAACAGATTTAAAAAGGAAAAAGGAGGAGGAGGAGGGTTTGACGTGTATTTTTAGTTGCTTAGCACAGCCCTGAAGTATTTCGGCAGCCACTCCCTCCGCGTCGCTGGTGTGTAACTATTCCTGTGCTGCCTCCTCGGCGAGGCTCAGAAGTTCTGAGTCACCGTGGGGCGGCCAGCGAGACACGGCCCCGCCGCTGCCCGGGCTGCCACCAGCTCAGCTGCCACCAAAATATCCCGGGAAGGGTTTCCAGGGTGCCCTTTGCTGGGTCTTTCCGTGCGGGACGCGTTGGCCCTGCCAGGCTCCGCACCCACCCACGCCAGCAGCCGGGCTCAGACCTTTTTTCCTCCTCTCTGGTTGTTGCTTTTATCTCGCTCCTCCCTGGTTTGTTTTAATTTTTTTTCATTTTTCAGCCTCCCCGCGCTGCCACGGGGCAGGGACATCCCCAAACTCCCATTTTTGGGCCAGAAAAACCCAAAACAACAGCTGAGCGTCACATCAATGCCCATCCGCAGAGCCATCTGCCACCCAGCTGCCCTTTGAGGGGGACAAAAATATTCCTGCAGCGGTGGAAAAAGGAAAGGGGAAGCGGGCAGGGAATGCTGTTGAAGCCCCTGGTGTAATTAAACAAACGCAGAACTTAATGAGCTCCATCAGCTGACCCCAGAGCTTGGCCAGGAGTTAAGGAGAGCTTGGAGGACTCTCCCCTGAGCTGGAGCCAAAGGTCCCATTGCTGCAGCGAGGGCTTCTCCTGCCAGAACAGACCCGAGATCCCCGCAGTGCTGGAGCCACTTCCCTTTCCAGCAGCGAAGCCACAGCCCAGGGAGTCTCTGTGGCTGCAGGGATCCAAAGGGAGGGAGCAGGTTGGGAAGGGAAAGTCTGACACAGCCCGGGCTTTGTTAAAATGCCACACGAGTTTTCCAGCAGGGAGGACACATCACCCCATCATTCCCTGGATTTGGCTCCCCGGGAGAAGCCTGGGATGAGCACGGAGCGCTCAACAGGGAACAGCTCCACGGAGAACACGTGGCCGGCGCTGGAAACCGAACGTTCAGGGATTTATCCCCGATCCCAGGGCTCAGGGAAGGGTTCTGGGCTGGGCAGGGCCCAGCAGCATCACAGACACACAGAGGGAGGCGGCTGGAAGAGGCTGGAGATTTATTCCCACTCACCACCGCGCCCGGTTCTATAAACATTAAAAAAATAAGTCTATAAAAGCCTGTTCTCCACTCCTTTCCAGCACAGCGCTGGTGGCAGAGGCTCCAGCAGGAGAACCAGGTGTACGAACCCAAAACCTGTTCAAGAAGAGCCACAAAATCATTTTTCCCCCCTAAAATTCAGCTGTTTATCCATCCAGGGGGATCGAGGCACATCCAGGGCTGTTTGTTCGGTTCAGATCAGCCGGGATTCTCTAAGGGTGGATTTTGCCCATGGGATGGAAGACTGGAGCAACCCAACCTGGGAATTCCCAGGAGTTTTCTGAACCTGCAGGAGGGACGCGTTCACACGCTTGGCCCGTGTCCCCGAGGGAGGATAATTGGTGGCTGGGGAAGGAAGTGACAGGTACAGCCAGTGAGGTCAATCACCAGGTACTGGAAGGAATTAGGTTGGGAAATATTGTCGGAGTTCAGGACGTGGTGTCCCAGCAAAAAGGAGAGAGTTTTCAAAACAACAGGGGGAAATAAATCCATGTAAATCAACTCAAGTTACTTTTCAAAAAAAAAAAATTTAAATCCCCCATGAAGAATAAGGGGTGCACCAGCCTCGTACAAAAAAAAAACCCCACAGAAAAAACCCCCTGTTCCTTTGAAGGAAACTTCTAATCTGAAGTCAAATTAGCAAAGAACTAATTGGGAAACGCTCATTTGTCACAAAGCTTTCTTGGGAAGGAGCCTTGAAGGCCAATGTTCATCCCGAATTCTCCTTTAAGCCACTGGAGAAACAGAACTCACTGGCCAGGAGAAGAAAAACAACAGCCTAAAAGTTTGTTGGTTTTAAAAAACCCCAAACCTTTAGGACTATTCACGTGCAGAAACAACATCCTCAAGTTCAGTGTTTTGAAACCAAAACACTCACTTCTGTCACAAACAAAACAAGTTTCCCGAGTTTCAAGTATTAAAAAAAAAAAAAACCACAAATCCAAACAATCCAGAAAAGTGTTTGTTTGCCTTCGTTCTGGTACCTCTGAACAGGAAAAATATTTTAAATTAAACCTGGTGAGCTTGAAAAATCCACTCTCAGGAGAAGGCAGAACCTCGGTCCTTAACCGTGAATGAATTTTTAAAAAAATATTTCCAATGATCTACCGACTGCAAGGAGTGAAAACTCCCCTTCTCCAGATTAAAGCGCGAGGGGCTTCCAAAGGAACACGATTTGGGCTCTGATTCTGATGGAAGAGTGGGAGAGGGAACGTTTTTGGACACGCGGCAACCCTGAGGTGACAAAACCCAAACTGTCCCCGGCCTGGGCGCAGCCATCTCACTGCTTGGCTGATTGTCTGCCTGGCTTCTTCTCCTGCTGGCCTCTTCCACTGCCCGGAATTCCTCGGCCACGGCCACCAAACACACCTGCGGGGCAGAAAGGACGGGGTAACAGCATCTCTGCATCCCAGCAGTGACTCAGAGCTTCAGTTATTCACGTTTTACCCCAAAACTTGCTCATTTCTGAGTCTTAGAAGCAGAAACTTTTTGACTTTTCCAGTCCCAGCCCTTTATTTATGTGCACAAACTCATCCCCGCTCAGCAGCAAGTGCAGCAATCTCTCCCTGGTGTTTTAATTTCGTGTTTAATGTTAATCTCGTGGCAAATTGACGTTTCTTCCAAAAAAAAAAATGGAAGCGGGGAAGTGATAAATTTAAAACCCAGGTTGTAACGTGGCCCCAAGAGCTGTGGGGCAGCGCAAGAGCTGGACAGAGCAATCCTTGGCTCTGGGCACGGGAGAGCAGGGATTTGGGAGCTGAGCTGAGCATCCTCGGACCCTGCCGAGCCCAGCCCTCGGATTTATCCCCAAAATCCCATCCCAGGGATAAAGGGACGCAGATCCACCCTGCCACACGGAAGGCAGAACCCAAAGGAGACCCAGTCCAAGAGGAGGAGACGTGCCCAAACCAGAGGCAAAATAGAAAATTATTCCCAACCCTGCAGTGCTTGGGATGCTCCTGGAGCAAAGGCTGGGGACTTGTGAGTTTGGCAAGCCAGAAGCCAAAGGAGGAGGATTACCAGCGTCAGGAACAATAATCCTTTCAACTGCGAGCACAATTACAGCTTCCCTCCTGCCTGCTGGCCTCCCAAACAAAATTGTCCTGCCTTTATTATTTTTTTTTTTACCTTTCCCTCCCTCATGTCTCAGTAACGAGAGCCAAACCTTTGAGCTAATTAGCAAATGCCAAAGCTTCCCTTGAAAATATTCCACCGGCGAGGCCGCACATGGAAAGAGCAGGAGCCCCACCTCGGAGCTCAGCCCCGCTCCCCGCGAGGAGGGGAAAACAGCGTGGCCCCGGTGTTTGGCCAAAAAAAACCCCGGCCAAAAAAACTGCTGTGCCAAGAGCTCCGGCCGCTGCGAAGGCAAGGAGGGGAACAAAAATAAAGGGTGGCTTCAGATGTGGAAAGGTCAATTCTGCCTGCTGGGAGCTCCCCAGGACAGCAGAAATGGAGAGGTTTGGGAAAAGATGTTGGGAATGGCAAAGGAGATGCTGGGAATGGCAAAGGAGATATTGGGAATGGTGGGATTTGGGAAAAGGAGATGCTGGGAATGGCTGGGTTTGGAGAAAGGAGATGTTGGGAATGGTGGGGTTGGGAAAAGATGTTGGGAATGGCAAAGGAGATATTGGGAATGGTGGAATTTGGGAAAAGGAGATGCTGGGAATGGCTGGGTTTGGAGAAAGGAGATGTTGGGAATGGTGGGGTTGGGAAAAGATGTTGGGAATGGCAAAGGAGATATTGGGAATGGTGGAATTTGGGAAAAGGAGATGCTGGGAATGGCTGGGTTTGGAGAAAGGAGATGTTGGGAATGGTGGGGTTGGGAAAAGATGTTGGGAATGGCAAAGGAGATATTGGGAATGGTGGAATTTGGGAAAAGGAGATGCTGGGAATGGCTGGGTTTGGAGAAAGGAGATGTTGGGAATGGTGGGGTTGGGAAAAGATGTTGGGAATGGCAAAGGAGATATTGGGAATGGTGGAATTTGGGAAAAGGAGATGCTGGGAATGGCTGGGTTTGGAGAAAGGAGATGTTGGGAATGGTGGGGTTGGGAAAAGATGTTGGGAATGGCAAAGGAGATATTGGGAATGGTGGAATTTGGGAAAAGGAGATGCTGGGAATGGCAAAGGAGATGTTGGGAATGGTGGGGTTTGGGAAAAGGAGATGTTGGGAATGGCAAAGGAGATGCTGGGAATGGCAGGGGTCAGGAAAAGGAGATGCTGGGAATGGCAAAGGAGATATTGGGAATGGTGGGATTTGGGAAAAGGAGATGCTGGGAATGGCTGGGTTTGGAGAAAGGAGATGTTGGGAATGGTGGGATTTGGGAAAAGGAGATGCTGGGAATCAGCTGGCAGCCCCAGGTCCATCCCACCCGTCCTGCCAGGATTCCTGGCACAGCCAAAGCACAGGCAGCTCCCCAGAGAGGCTTCCCACGTCCCTGTCCCCGTCCCCAGGGCTCCTTCCAACATTTAACTCGGGATTTTTAAGCTCCAACTGCAGCCCCGGGGCTGTGAGGTGACCACAAATCCCCAAGATGTGGCACTAGGAGTGAGCAGGGAAACAGCTCCCAGGCTTCCAGGGGGATAATGTGGGGAAAAGGAGCAGCACATCCTGCAGCTGGAGTGCCCTGGGATCACCTAACCCCGTGAAATGGGAAGGGTTGTTTTGGTGACCTATTTCTTCTGAAGTGGCGACTTCCCCTTTATCAGAAACATGAATTATTCATGGTTCAGCCTCCTGAACCTCACTCAAACCCTCAGATAGTTTTTGTTTTTTTTAAATATATACATACATTAACAAATCAGGAAATCCAAAGCCCCATTTTAATGGGGGCGAAGATGATTTTTTTCTCTCCTTGCCACGGGCAGGGCCTGGTCTATTTTCACTCTTTTCACCCAGAACAGCCTTTTGTTTTCCCCACAGAATTGCTCAGCTGCAGTTCTGCAGGGCCAGGCTCCCGAACGAGCCAGGAGGAGCCGAAACAGTCAAGTTCAGACTCTCTTAAGCTCCTGCCCAACCCCAGAAACGAGGGAGGCCCATCCCTGGCACGAATCCTCCCTGTTCCTTGGCAGGGGCCGCCTCGCGCACTCGCCCGACTGGATCCTGCACAGGAGCGGCTCCAGCTTCCCCCAGACACAGCCCTGGGTTCAGAACAGAGCAGCAGGAGCCGCTCCTTGCACAAGAGGGGAAATTTCAAAGGCAGGGATCCCACTTCTCTATGTCTAAAATGGGAAAAAAATGGGATTTTTTTACCTCGTCCAGCTCCTCCAACCCCACGGCCCTTCTGCTGCTTCTGCTGCTGCATCCCACCACGGCCTCTGCCCTTGGACACCACCTCCTCCTTCACCATGTCAATGATTTCGTCGGGGATCCGCAGGTACTTGATGGTGCTGCCGCGGATGTAGCACTCGGGCATCCTCCAGAACTTGTCCCCGTCCTGTCAGGGAGCAACACGTGAGGCCACATGAGCAAAACCCAGTGCTTTTGGGGCACTTTTAGGGCCTTTGAGTGTTTCTGGACAGGGCGAGAGCTCCAGCAGTGTTTGCTGGGGGAATTATCTGTACCCAGCTGTGGAAAAGGGGAGGTTTAACTCCCCAAAACCACAGAGCCTCACAAACAACTTTGTCATTTCAATTTGTTCCACAGCTGCCTCAAACACTGGCAGAAAATGTCAGAAAAGAGGGTGAGGAAACAAGGCTTCCCTTCCTGGTTGTACGAGAAGGGAATTGAAAGTGGGACGAGAGACACGAGTTAAAATGGTGGTGAACAACCAGCTCTGGTAAAAAAAAAATGCAGCTGCGGCCGGGATTCTTCTCCAGCTGGGAGTCACCCCACTCCTTCACTCCTCTGGGGTGTGGAGGGAGCAGCGAGGCAGCTCTGGAGCCAGCTGGCTGTGGGATGTGAGCCTCCAGAGCAGCTGAGGGAAGCAGGGAGCTCACACATTATAGATTTATTTAAAAAAACCCCATTTAAATAAAAAAAAAAAATTCTTCAGGTGCCCAGTTTCAGGGCAGCCACCTCCGTGTGCTGCTTTAAGGCAGTTTCGGGGTTTTCCTGGGAACCCACGGGCTCCTCTCAGCCCAGCAGGGTTTCAGCGAGCAGGAATAAGAACTCAGAGCCCAACAACAACTCCCTGGCCATGATGTCACCGGGAGGAGGGACCGGGACCCGGGCCTGGCTGCAGCTGGGGTGGCTCCAGCCCAGCGATCCCCGTGGGGACGAGGCACCCGCAGAGTCCCGGGAGAGGCGGTGACACCAGCACGCCCCGTCCCTGCTCCCCCGGGATCCCGCACACCCCGGGAGGGGTTCGGGGCAGCTCTGCCTGCACGGGCAAGCCCAGGACGAGGCGGAGAGAGCAGCAATTCCCTTGCAGACCCCGCCCTGTGGATGTGCCCGGCTGCGCCTTGGCTCGGGATGCGGCAGGGATGGAGCCAGGCTCCCAATTCCAGCGCTGCTTCCTCGTTCCGGCCTCCCCGGAGTAAACAGGCGGCTCCCGGCTCGTTGTCCCGTGCCATCTAGCGGCCAGTCCCACCAGTCCCACCAGTCCAGCCCAGCGGATCCACTTTTACCCGGGATTTGGGGGCGTTTGAAGGCAGCCGAGGCCGCTCTCCCGTGTGCCAGGTCACAGAATCACAGAATCACTGAATCGCGGAAAGGTTTGGGTTGGAAGAGAATAAAAAATCCAAGTCCACACTTTTCACTGTCCCAGATTGCTCCAAGCCCCGTCCAACCTGGCTTGGACACTTCCAGGGATGGGGAAGCCAGAGCAGCTCTGGGAATTTCATCCCAAACCCTCCCCACCTTCACAGGGAGGAATTCCTGCCCAATATCCCACCCAACCCTGCCCTCTCTGTCAGTTTGAAGCCATTCCCTGTGTCCTGTCCCTCTTTGTCCAAAGCTTCTCTCCATGTTTCTTGTCAGCCCCTTCAGGCACAATTCGGTGATCCCAAAGTTTCTCTTCTCCAGGCTGAACAATCCCAAATCTCCCAGACTTTTCCCACAGGACAAATGCTCCATCCCTCTGACCATCTTGGACTCGCTCCAACAGCTCCATGATCCCTTCAGATCACCCAGAAGGAACAAAACCTGAGCTGTCACCTCCTCTGAGTCACCCTCCCGTTAAATTCAGCGGTTCCTCGTCCCACTGTGACCCGAGACACGGCCACAAATTCCAAACCCCGCTGTTCCACCCCAAACCCCGCTGTTCCACCCCAAAATTCCCTCCTGAGCCTCACTCAGGGTGTCTCCCCTGTCACACGGATGTGCCCCAGCAACACCACTCCAACCTCCTGCCATGGAGACAACAGGAACTGGGGGTCTTCAGGGGGATTTTTGGAGGAACAAGGCTCCCTGCCAGCCTGTCCCGTAGAGCTCTGACATTCCTGGGCTGGGAAAGCACAGCAATTTGGGATTTCCATCCGTCTGTGCTTCCCACTGGGGCGAGATCAGGCATTTCTGATGGAGCTCAGAGCCCAAAACACAGATCCCAATCTCCTGGAGCAACTTTGGCCAAGGGCAAAAGTCCCAAATGGCCCCAGAGGGGAGAAACAGACGGAATAAAAGGGATTGCGGTGTTTGAGGCTGCCTGGGACAGGTGAAGGCTCTGTTTTTGGGAAAACCTGGATCAGCATCATACCATGTGGCCCCCAGCCCCTCACCCAGAGGGATGAGGGACCCCAGCCCCTCCTGTGCTGTGCAGAAAGTCACCTGCACACACACAAGGCTGCTCCTTCCTTACGGACATTATCAATAATTACATTAAATTTGCATTTCAGGCGGAAATCACAGTTCCACAGGAGCAGCAGCCTCTGAGCTGCAGCAGAGCCAGCCTGGCTGCAGGGACAGAGGCTGGGAACCTCTGGGGACAGCGCCTGGGGGGACAGCGGGTGCGTGACCCCTGCCCGGTGCCCGGTGCCGGTGCTCCGGCCTTACCCGCGACGTGCAGATGACCTCCCGCAGGTTGATGTTCATCCAGTTGTCGCAGCTCACCAGGTGCCCGTTGTAGGTCTCCCCGTTCTTCAGCTCCACCAGCTGCGAGGGAACAGAGTCACGGGGCGCCGGCCCAGCCCCGGTACCGGGACGCGCCCGGTGTCTCCCGCACGGCACCGGCGAGGGGAGCGGGGCTGGGCCGCGGGGCCCGTACTCACCATGGGGTGGTTCTGCGCCGTCTTCAGCAGGGACAGGGGCAGCTGCGAGGGGAAGAGAGGAGAAAGGCCTCAGGCACCGACCGACAACGGGACACCGGCCGGAGCACCGACCCGAGCACCGAGTGAGGCACCGGGCACGCCGTCCCTGGCGGGGGAAGAGACGAGCCAGGCCCTCCCCACAGCTCTCAGCCCCCTCCCGCCCCGGTTCCCCCGATCCCGGGCCCGGTGCCGCCGCTCACCATCGTGCTGGACCCGGGAGCCGCCGCCGCGCCGGGCGCTGCCGCTCAAACCGCCCC